>VONZ01001622.1:0-116398 GCA_012976165.1 Labeo catla | reverse complement strand
TGAATAAGCTTTAGGCTCAAGGAAGTGCCTCTTCCCCTGCACTTACTCCCAGTTTCTCTCAGCTCTTACAGGAGAGCTGTGAAAACAAAGTTACTTGCAAAAACAAAAAAAACAAAACAAAACAAAACAAAAAAAAAGCAAACAAACAAACAAACAAAAACCTGTTACTTGAAGAAATTTACATGATTATGTTTAATATTATTATGTAACTGGACCTGGTTATCTGTCCATTTTTCATAAATTATGCTGCCATCTTAAGCCATTTTTTGATACTTCAAATATATTTTAGGCAATCTGTAAGCAGAAGATTTTTTTTTTAAATTAAAATATCCCAAAACCACTAAGTGTTAGATATTTTGCTGACTTGTTTACTTACATTATCCCATTTATTATGTTTAAAAACAGAGAAATAGGCAATATTAACTTGTGTAATGGGCCGTGTCATTGCGTCACTTGCTAATGACGTCATACAGCCTTAATTTTCTGGTTTTATTTTTTTAGAAAACACAGAAACACCAAAGACACTTAAATATGTCATGCATTTTATGCATACTTATATCAGACAGAAAGTTTCTGTCTGTCAAAAAAGGAAATGGAATATGTGTTGCTTCTTAATTACATTGGTCTACCATTTAAATTACCTTAATCTGTGCAAAATCTGTTTGTTCTCCAGGTGTGTTTGGTGAGTCAGTGTCAGTGATGGAGGGAGATTCTGTCACTCTAAACAGTGATGTTACTGAAATACATGAAGACAACAGCATAATGTGGAAATTTGGAGCTAAAAACTCCCTCATAGCTGAAATCAGTGGAGAGAAAGGAATCTTCTTCACATATGATGATGTTCCTGATGGGAGATTCAGAGACAGACTGAAGCTGGACAAATGGACTGGATCTCTGACCATTACAAACATCACAACTGCACATGCTGGAGTTTATAAACTAGAAATAAATGGACCTGTGTCATCAAAAACATTCAGTGTTACTGTCTATGGTGAGCAAAGATCATTTGTTCTGCCTTGTTCTGATAATTTGTTACATATTCTTGATTTTATAGTTAAAGGGACATTATAAAAACACTCACTCAACACACATAACTGAAAATAAAATTATTGTGTAAATTGATCCATATTTCAGTTTATTCTCATGTTTTGCAGCTCGCCTGCCTGTTCCTGACATTACCAGAGACTGTTCATCATCATCATCATCATCATATTGTTCATTGTTGTGTTCAGTGGCGAATGTGAGTCATGTGACTCTCTCCTGGTACAAAGGAAACAGTTTATTGTCCAGCATCAGTGTGTCTGATCTCAGCATCAGTCTCTCTCTACCTCTGGAGGTGGAATATCAGGATAAAAACACCTACAGCTGTGTGATCAACAATCCCATCAGCAACCAGACCACACATCTGGACATCAGCAAACTCTGTCACACATGTGCAGGTATGTCAGTAGTGATATTAATGTTTATACAATGTTTATACTTTCTGGTCCTTGAATCTGATTGGCTGCAAGCCTTTTCCAGCAGTTCGATATATTCTAGTGATTTGGGTAAATCTAAGGGGCAGTTTTTTGTGTCAATTATCTATTATTTGTTTCAGAGCAAATAGTTTTCGTAACGTGACTTTATAAATGAAAACAGTGTGTGTGTGTCTGTGGTGGTAATTTTATTCTGCCATTAGATGGCAACAAGAGACTGCCTTTATGAGTGAGTCAGCAGTAAAGATGTTTATATTGAAAGAAACTGAAACAGGGTTGTAAACAAGGACTTTTTTTTTCTTTCAACAAGATACTCGAGATTCTCGAACAAACCATTCCAGTTTTAAAACACATAGGGTTTATACCCCTTAGTTTCAAAATACTTAGAGTATAACTAATTTGTAAATTTCCAGGTTGCTACCCCTTTATTCCCCAAACTTTGCATATTATTCCCTTATACCAACATGGAGGTACTGTAGGTAAAAAAAAAAAAAAAAAAGTTATGCTGTAAATTGTTTATTACACTGTGAATTGCAGACTGATGTTTGATAGTCTTTGTGGTAAATCAGACGAACAGATTCACTTACATTAATGGTTCATTTTGTCCATTACAGACCAGGGCCTGCTTTTATTTTACATAGTGTTGGTCTCTGCTGCTGGATCTCTGTTAATTGTAGCTGCAGTTATGATTTGCTGCATCTGCAGCAAATGTAGAAAAACAGGTCAGGAGAACAAGCTGCATTAAAATTTATCTTTAAGACACCATTTTTGATGTAACTGTCATTTTAACATGTCTGTATTTTTGTTAATGCAGCCCAGACTCAAGAGGAAGACAGAATTGATTCAGCATTGTGTAAAACAAAAACAGAGGAAACGGTAAGATTATCTGATGTGAAATGCAGATTCAGCAGCAATTGGTTGATTTGTAGCCGTGCTGCATAAGCGTCTGTGCTGTTGGTTCTGTGAGAAAAAATCCATTCTCAGCCATTCAGCTAATGTGAGAAAACTTCAGATTTTGTAGTAAATGGGGTTTTTGATGTCATTTCCTCTTGCTGCTTCATGTTAGCATATGTTGCACAATAAAAAAAATATTATTATTAAAATTGAAATTATAATTTAAAAAAGCACCCTAATGTACAAGGTATAAAATTGATGGAAAAATACATGTTCTACTCCCTACTGAAGTCAATTGTTTTATAGAAGTAGCTCTGTTACACCACCAAACTGCTTTGGTGATTGATGTTTGTGTTTTCTTGCAGAAACCAAAGACTGAGTCTGTGTATGGAAATGTCCCCAAAAAGCAATGATCAAATACTGGATTTTTAGAAGTCATACAGGACAATACCTCACACCTTTTCATTCACATTAATTCTCTTCCACTGGTGTCACTGTTTTGTCTGTATCATATATGTTGGTGTTAGTGTGATGTCTAAAAGGTTATTCTAATTAAATTAGTGATTTACCAATATCATATCATCCAGAAACTCAACTTAAATATTGTATGCCTACCATCACATGGAAATTTAACTAACATTCATTATTAAAAATTAATCACACCCTTCTGTGCTCCTTTGCCTGTCATTTACAATCTTGTTTTACTATTTGTATAAAATGTAATGGAATATCGAGTGTACTGTATAGTATCACACACGGTATGTTGTGTTGGATGTGCTGCATTTGCCAGCATATCCAACACAACATACCGTGTGTGATACTATACAGTACACTCGATATTCCATTACATTTTATACAAATAGTAAGCAACAGCAGAGACATTTATGCAGCACGTCTACAAATCAACCAATTGCCGCTGAATCTGCTTTTCACATCAGATAATCTTACCATTTCCTCTGTTTTTGTTTTACACAATGCTGAATCAATTCTGTCTTCCTCTTGGGTCTGGGCTGCATTAACAATAATACAGACATGTTAAAATGACAGTTACATCAAAAATGGTGTCTTAAAGATAACTTGGAGAGCACATCAACGCTCTCCTAGTGGCGAAAGTGGAAAATCACATCTGTAATAATAGCGCTACTTTTACCTAATAGGGTGCGCTATAAATACATACTGAATGCACAACATATGTGCATGTCTGCTTGATCATCGTGCTGCCTCCTGGTGCCTCTTTGAACAATAAGCAAATCAACTGAACATAGATTACGATGTCTAAAAAGTCTAAAAATTTGATTGTCAGTTCACTTTTTAGTGCTTATTCTTCTTCTGACGAATATACACAGAGTGATTTCAGGACTTGTAAGCCAACAGAAGCATTAATCTATGACAAAACCCATGTAAGTTCACCAGGTGCTGAAATAAATGAAATACAGTCTGTGTCAGTGATGGAGGGAGATTCTGTAACTTTAAAAACTAATGTTACTGAAATACATGATGATGACATACTGTGGAAATTTGGAGCGGAAAAGGCTCGTATAGCTAAAAGCACAACTAAGAAGCAAATATTCTGAGAAGCAAAGCTGGACAATCAAGCTGGGTCTCTGACCATCACAAACATCACAACAGAACATGCTGGACTCTATGAAATAAAGATAAATGTAGTGAAACTTTCATCAACATTTAGTGTTTCTGTTTATGGTAAGTAGAGATAATTTGTTGTCTTTGACATTCTTGTTTTATAGTTTGAGGTGACAGATTGCATAAATGCTTACTCAACACACTGAAATGAAAATAAAACTATTGTGTAGACTGATCCATGTTTCTGTTTATTCTTTCATGTTTTTTCAATTTGTTTGTCAGCCTGTTTCTGTCATCAGCAGTATAACTCTTCACAATGTTCTTCATCATCATCATATTGTTCAGTGGTGAATGTGCCTGTTACCATGAGAAGATAGTCTTCAATACTTCAGAATAGGAATTATAATAATAATAATAATATATATATATATATATATATATATATATATATATATATTATTATTATTATTATTATTAGTATTATTAATTGGTATTTATTTATTTATTTTCCCAAAGCTTTACAGTATATATATAATATGCATTCCAGTTCACCGTCACAGTTAATACTGGACATAGTCGCTGTTAGTCAACAAAGACAAGTAAAATGCATGGCAAAATCTTCAGCAATGTCAAGCATAATATGTTTGTTTTTTTGGAGTATTGTTGGAGTGTATGAAATACAACATGTATATGCAACAGTCTATGTGACTTTAGCCTATACATCTTCAGCAAGTAGTCTAACACATTATTGAATCAAATTTATTTGATTTCTTGCAGGTCTACAGTGTGGTCCACTTGTCTTTGTTATTATTATTTAAATTAATTAAATTTTTATTTACAGTCGTCAAAAGTTTACATACACTATGCATAATCTGCTAAATGTTAATTATTTTACCAAAATAAGAAGGCTTTTCATAAAAAAATGTTAAATTTACCTGATCTTCAAATTTTCCTGAAGAACAACAGGCAGTTTAACTGTTCAGGAACATGAACAAATATCACTAAACAAAAAACACAGCTGTGGATCATTCAGGTAACAACACAGTATTAAGAATCAAGTGTATGTAAATTTGAACGGGTCATTTTTGTAAGTTCAACTTTTATTTTCTCTTGTGGACTATTTGTAAACATCTTTTATGTTAAATATCTTATTCAGGTCAGTACCAAATAAACAATAACATGCATTTTGTATGATAAT
This sequence comes from Labeo catla, assembly GCA_012976165.1. Classification (NCBI taxonomy): domain Eukaryota; kingdom Metazoa; phylum Chordata; class Actinopteri; order Cypriniformes; family Cyprinidae; genus Labeo; species Labeo catla. The sequence goes on along the minus strand of VONZ01001622.1, from coordinate 111,250 downwards.
CACTCTTATTTTGGTTAAAAAAAAAATTAACATTTTGCAGATTCTGCAATATGTAAACTTTTGAATTCAACTGTATTTATTATTTCATTTACTTTTCATCCATGCTACAGAAATGTTTTTCCCATGCTCTGTTAATTTTTCTTGGTGCTGTGGATAACAGGTTTTGTTTTTGTGTGTTTCATGACTGTGTTTCAGTTTCACCACTGATGGGAATAAATATGCATTTAGGGGTGATGGTTATGGGACTAGACACCTAGTTGTTGTTTTAGCTAATTTTAAGAATTTTAATTTGTAGATAGTTTTAAGATAAATCAAGTTCCCTCTTAGGACATTGATTCCCAATCCAGCTCTCAAGATGCATGTGTTTGTTTCATTTATATTCTTGCACACTTAAAAGGCTTTCATGGCTGTAAAATTGATGCACTGTGCTCTGGGTAGCAAATACAATACTTAAATGCTTTCAAATGTTTTAATAAAAATAATTTTGTAAATATGTTTGGATTGTCTTTTGATTTGTAGTAGTATCACAGTTTTAACTATTTGTATGTACTATTCCAACTACACAATACACAATAATTATTGCACAATAGCAAATTACAGTAAAAACAAAATTACAAAGAACTGTAAAAATACGGTACAATACTGTTTTGTAGCTATACAGTACATTATTCTACATACTGTAAAGTTGTATTACAGTACATTACTGTAAAACAAATTCCAGTAACTTGCTGGCAACCTCCAAAATTTCCAAAACGAAATAAGTATTATTTGATTGCATTGTTTATTTAATAAAGGGGCTATAGCAATTCTAAGTACTTTGTGCAGCTGTAGTAGCAGTATGCATTGCTATTCGGATTGCAATGTCTGCGGATTTTATAGCATGCCATACATAGCAAGTTCATATGCAAGATTAGAAATAATAATTTTAGCAGCAACATGCATAGCAAGTCAAATTGTATAGTTTAGTTTTCTTTGTGCAATAGCAGCAGCCTACACAGGCATTCAGTCATCGAGAATAATAATTTTCTGAGCAGCAGCATTTAAAGCATTTCAAGGTCACACATTTTATATTTTATTAATATAAATAGCAGCAGTATGTATAGTTAAATGAGATGGCTATAGCAATAACATTGCATAGTTGCTGCAAAGCAGACACTGCATTAAAATAAAGTCTTAAAAGACTAATTTAAAACTATTTGCTCAGGCCACCTGAGCTTGAGTCAGGTGGTTGCTAGCAGCCTACAACATGATTCCTGTTTGTTAAAGACACACATAGTGCGTGTTCCAACCTAGGTAAGTGTGGAAGAAAAATTTATTTTACTTATCTTATGTGCTTATGGAATATTGTGTAAGTGTCTGCTTTATTTAACCTGCTATGAGGATGACATAAGAGAAACATATTGGGGCCCTAAATACAAAGATTTGAATGTTGGGAGTATGACGGAGCAGAATGTATTTATCTGACTCTTACTACTTACTATTTCACATACCAGCTGTTTATATATACTCCAGAAGACACAATAATAATTGATTTTCCAGCAGCATCTGCATATTTGAACCCTTTTCAGAAGAAATCCATCAATTAGACAATTAGACAACAATTTTGAAATCCATCTTTTCAATTAGACAACTGAACTCATACATACAATAACTTTTATTAAAGATGGAAACATTCACTGATTCTCAAAAAAGCAACACAATGCATTAAGAGCCAGGGGGTGTAAACTTTTTAAAGTGGATGATCAGGGTAAACTGCACCTATATTGTCTTCTGCAAGACATAATTAAGACGTAAATATTTCTGTAGCCTAAAGTGCAATACTAAATGGAAAAACAAAATCTGTAAATAAAATATACTTAATAAATAGAATTTACACATCATCATTCTGTTCAAAACTTTATACCCCCTGCCTCTTAATGCATTGTGTTGCCTTCTTAAACATCAGTAAATGTTCCTCAGTTGTTCTCAGTGTGTAAAGATGGATCTCAAAATCATACAGTCAGTTTTGGAAAGTGTTCAAAAAAGCAGAAGATGCTGGAAAAACCAAATAATGTGCAGGAGCTGGAGGATTTTTCTGAAGAACAGCAAACAGATGAACTGCTCAGGACAAACAAGGGACTCATGAACAACCATCACAAAAGATAAAAACAGTTGTGGATCATCCAGGAATCAAAACACAGTATTAAGATTGAAGGGTATGTAAACATTTGAACGGGTCATTTATATAATTTCAGTTATTATTTTGTCTTGTGGAGTATATATAAACATCTGTCATGTTAAATAGTTTATTCAGGACAGTACTAAATAAAAAAATAAGTTTTCATAATCCCTTATTTTGTTAAAATTATTAACATTTAGTATGTTCTGCAAGGGGTATGTAAATTCATGAGTACAACTGTATTCAATTTTTGTTATGGACAATTATTGTTTACATTTTACTGCCATTGTCACAAAAATACAATTTTAATGTAACATTATATTTGTAGATATAACAATAATTAAAAAAAAAAAAAAAACAAAAAAAAAAAAAACTTTGATTATTAGAATCCAATCATAAAACATTTTAAAAAAGTTTAGTTTTAGCTGTCTTCTTTGCTGTTAACAAGATGGACTGCCCACAGAAGGACCACCAAGATGGGGTCCCAAAAGTAAAATTGGTTTTCTTGTGGGCTTGCCCACAGAAAATCCCCATTGGGCCCCAATTGAGCAAGGCAATCTGGTATGGGTCTCTCGGGTGATGGTTTGTAGGGGCCCACAGCTGGAGTTTAGTGTGGCAAGCCCACTCGTGGGATTAAGCAACAGAAAACCATCATGAGGCCCAAAAAGGGCAAACCTTGTTTTAATGGGCTTGTTCTGTCACACTGTCCCACAGCAAGCTCACAAGGGCATGTTTGCTGGGTCTGCACTTCACTACGTACCGCAAAACTAACAAACTGATCTGGAACACCATCTGAATTGTAGATGCAGCTGAAGGGCTGTACATCTCGGTAAGTTCTAATCAAATTCTTCTTTGTGAACACTGGACACCTACATGGCTCATTTGAGATGGTAAGAAAAATTGAACTTCCAGTTAGTAACTGTAAAAAAGCATTTTAGAGTAAAGTCACCATTTTTTAAAGTAACACAGCATAAATGGGATTTTGAGAAATCTGGGTGTAGATATTAATGTTACTGTGCTTTCTGCCAAGCTGTGCCAGTAGATGTGAATACTGATGTAACTGTCCTGCTGTTGATGGCCCAATTAAAAAAGAAGCAGAGGATTTTGCTGTTCCTTTTAGCCAGTGTAAGTTTTTCTTTTTGTATAATTGACAACTGATAATTTCTATAACTGACACTTAAAAAACTGTGTGTGTTTGTGTGTGTGTGCAGGTACAACAATGCAGCAGATGCAGACCAGGTTTTCACTACTCTGATCATGTGTTTGTAAGATCTTTTAGTAAATGATTTAGCGATGTTAAAGGGATGGTTTAAAAATAAACATTTTGTCACACCTATTCATGGCTCTCTATATCTAATCTTTCTACCTAGCATCTTCTCAAACAAGCATTTTGAATAACAAGGGTAAGTAAATGATGATAGAATTAAGTCAGTTTTTTGGGTGAACAACCTTTGAACCAATGAGAAAGGCTCCAACATCTGCATCTACTTTACTGACACCATAATCAAATGTGATTTTTTTGTAAAGTCACATATATCACCATAAAACATAAACACAATAAATTAATTAATTGACTTTTTTTTTTTTAGGAGATTCAGTTCTACGCAGCAAAAAAATGGATGCTGGTGATTGAAAGCAAAGTCTTCTTTCCTGTGATTGACCTACCAGATACGTCCTCTGCATTTGCTGTTCTCTTTTTTTATGTGCTTAAGATCAAGTACTAAGTGGAAGCCACTACTTTGTTGTTTATTTAGAGGTAAGTACATCTTGCATTATGTTGTAATATTAAGTAAACATTAAAGGGAAAAAGAAAAATGAAAACCATGTACATCCGGGATGGCATGACAGTAAGTTATGAGAGAATTTGCATTTTTGAGTAAACAATCCCTTAAAGGAAAAATCCACCCAAAAATGAAAAGTCAGAGGAAAGTCTTAGTCCTTCACAAGCCTTAATTTGCCCATCAATATTGCTCACTCAAAAATACAAAATTCTCTTATCATTTACTCACCTTCATGCCATCCCCGATGTACATGACTTTCATTCTTCTGTGGACTACGAACAGAGATTTTTAGAAAAATAATCCGTCTATGTGAGTCCATATAATGCAAGTGGATAGGTCCCTCAAAGTTGATGCTTCACAATATGCTGACATTTACATCAAACAAACACATGTAGGACACTTGCCTGGAAGTAGTGGTTTATAATATATATATATATATGAAAGTACACTGAAAGTACACATGACCAAAATATTCCAGTTCAAAAAGTGCATAAAGAAATGGGCTTTTATTCACATACAAACATTGATCATTCAAATATGACGAGTACTGTACATCAAATGTGGTAAACAGAATCTCAAACATGCTTGAGAACTGATTAGGTGTCTTAAACCACTCAAATCATATGGATTATTTTTTTACAATGTCTTTATGCACGTTTTGAAGCTAAAATACTTTGGTTGCCTGGATAGACAAAAATGAAGAGAGAATATCAATTTTCATTGAGTTTCATGGGTTTGTAACAACATAGTAAATGATGACAAAATGTTCATTTTGGCTGAACTAATGCTCTAAAATGTTTTACAAAGAGAATGAAATATGAATCTAATGAATTATTCTTTTTATGTGAAGGTTCATTGTGAGGATCAATCCTGACACACCTCAAGTGTTCTGCAAATTTCCAGATCAGCAAAAGAAGTGGGAAGATGGTGCAAAGGAAAAACTCTGGCCTGAACCCTCATGTGTCCAAGGAGTTTGTGGATTTCAGCTGGCAAAACTATTAATCCACTACGGGCAAATGCATTTTACTCAGGAGAGTTTTTGTGAATTTGTATGTTTTTAAGATTGTTCTTATGATTGAATTTATTCCTATTTTTTTTTTTTTAACTCCTTTTTTTTTTTTTTAATTGCTGTAATATACAAATATTTATGTATACATTCTTGAAAAATGCTTCTTGTGTGTAACAAAAGTTTGAGTTTTATTTGAAGCTTCACTGTCATTGCTGTTCACTGTTATCATTGTATGTTGTGCTTAGGATAAATGTTAAGAATTTTTCTAGCTATAATAGTTAAAATGGTATGTGCTGTAATGTATACAATAGTTTGTAATAGTGTTTTGTTTGAGTCTTAACTGAATCTGTGAAAATGTTAATGTTATTGCAAGGTTTATTGCAACAATTGAACAATTAAAAACATTAAATGTTACACAGTTGTCATTGCTTATTTTTATTTTTATTTTTTCTTGTATTGCAATAAATTACTAGAGAAAAAACCATGAAATTACTGTATATTTTACAAGCAAAATACAGTAAAAATACAGTAAAAGCTGTACAAGTGCAGTATAATACTGTAAATACATTTACAGCAAGTTAAATGGTACTGTAAATATAAATACAGTATTTTTACTGTAAGTAAATTTACAGTTACTGGCGAACTGCTGCCAGTAAGTTACTGTAATTTCTACAGGATTTTTTTTTACAGTGTATATGTATAGTTACATGTATAGGTTTAAAAAAAAAAAAATGTTTCTAAGTCTAGTGTATGTATGTTCATATTTATGTTTATTTATGTAGCACCGTGGTCCTGCGAGACAGAACATTTTATTCCACTGTATGTCCAAACATGTAGCGGAATGACAATAAAGCTCGACTTGACTTGACTTTATGAAAAAAACCATTAGGTGCATTTGAGATGTCAAACACTTTGCCTTTATGAGAGTACTATAATAACACATAAATTAGCCAGCTAAAAGGTTTACATACCCTTGATTCTTACAGTTTTTTCTGATGGCTTAAACCCTAACTGTGATTCTTATAGCACAATTTCTAAAACTATTAATACTTATAGCAAAACCACTCACTGAGTTAGCAAAACTAAAAGCACAAACACTGCTTTGCACTCAGTTTGCAATTTTGTAACACACACTTTGCAAAACTGTAGGCACAATTCACTGCACAACACTCTTTTTGCAGAACTTTAAACACAACTCACTGCTTACACTCAATTACCAAATTTCCAACACACTCCTAGCAAAATTATACACATGTATTGCTATCATTAACACTATTTTGCCAACTGTCTGGCACACTTTCACATGTGAAAACTGTTTTAGATAATTAGTTCACTTTGCAATCAGCCTAAGCACTATAAATAAGCCACAGGTAAGCTGTCTATGTGGAGTACAATGGAAGGAGCAGTAAGAGTGAGAAGAGTGAGAATCAGAGGAGGCCGAGGGAGAGGACGTGGAGGTGAAGAAGTTGGAGGAAGAGGACGTGGAGGTGAAGAAGTTGGAGGAAGAGGACGTGGAGTTGAAGAAGCGAGAGGGTTAGAGGAAGTTAGAGGAAGAGGACAAGGAGGAGCAAGAAGAGGACGAGGAGGGGAAAGAGGAAGGGTAAGAAGAGTAAGAAATAACTGATGACATCAGAGCTACAATAGTGGACCATGTCATCAACCATGGGATGACCCTGAGGGAAGCTGGCCAACGGGTTCAGCCTAATTTGAGCCGCTACACTGTGGCAAGCATCATTAGGACATTTCGAAATGAGAATCGGTAAGTACTTTGTAGCACTGCCATACTCTAATGAGAAACACAACAGTACCATACATGCAAAAATACTGAAATCGTTACTTTACAGAATTGCTAGACGTCCAGATGTTGGGGGCAGAGGAAGAATGTTCACTCCAGAGCAAGAGACCCATATAGTGAACATGGTGATTGCCAATAATGCAATAAGACTGCGCGAAATACAGCAGCGCATAATTGATAATGACACCATCTTTCAAAATATACACAGTGCAAGCATTTCTGCAAGTCGTGTACTTGCGCGCCACAGAATAAGAATGAAGCAAATTTACAGAGTTCCTTTCGAGAGGAACACAGAACGTGTAAAGCAACTGCGATATGACTATGTGCAGGTAAGCTATAGTGTCATTGGTTCTGAATTTGGAAGTGCATACTGTAGTGCTGTGCATGGGCCTGATGTGTTGCATTTGTTTTGTCTTGTCCAGAGAGTGATGGAACTAGAAGCAGATGCCATGGGACATGAGCTACTTTTTGTAGATGAGGCCGGTTTTAACCTCAGTAAAACCAGGAGACGTGGCAGGAACATTATTGGACACCGTGCCATCATCAATGTCCCAGGACAACGTGGTGGTAACATAACCATGTGTGCAGCTATAAGCCAAAATGGTGTTGTTCACCATCATGCAACCATAGGCCCATACAACACTGCACACATTATTGCATTCCTGGACACCTTACATGACATGCTCACTGTTCAGAGACCAGAGCATACCCGATATGTCATCATATGGGACAATGTTAGTTTCCATAGGGCTGCTTTGGTCCGCAACTGGTTTACAGACCACCCATCCTTCATGGCACTCAACCTCCCTCCATACTCTCCATTCTTAAATCCCATCGAGGAGTTCTTCTCTGCCTGGCGCTGGAAAGTGTACGACCGTCATCCTCATCAACAGGTAGCCCTTTTACAGGCAATGGAGGAGGCATGTGGGGATATTGACCAGGCATCATGTCAGGCCTGGATACGGCATTCAAGGAGATATTTTCCCCAGTGCCTTGGACTGGAGGATATCGCATGCGATGTGGACGAAATTTTGTGGCCAGACCCAGAAAGACGACATGATGTAGGCTGATTGTCTTTTTTTCCCTTTTTTTTGTGAAATTACTATTTTGTGTTCTGACTTTGTCTTGGTTTTGATGAGTGTGAATAAACACCAATACTTGAAGTTTGGATCCTTGTATGTTTACATGACACTATGACAAAAGTATGACCTCAAATTGACATCTGTACACAGAGAAAGCAAAAGCCAGATGTGTTTTGTATTCATACCATCAGTGTGCAGTTGGCGCATTGTGTGCTTAGTAGATGATGGCTTGTGTGTACTGTTTGATACGAAAACACCATTTTTACGAAGGTGTGAAGAGTTAATCTAGCTGTGTTCGCTTTTGCAAGAGAACTACAATGTTTTGATAATTGGGTGAAAGGTTTTCTTATTTGTGTGTAGAGTTTTGCAAAAATAGCCAATAGTTACAAAAAATGTGCTTAAGCAATCAGAAAAAACTGTAAATATTGATAGTAATAGTAATAATAATAATAATAATAATAATAAATGTTTATTATATTAGAAAGATTTCTGCAGGATCATGTGACACTGAAGACTGGAGCAATGATGCTGTAAATTCAGCTTTTTGTCTGTATCACAATATATTACATATTTACAATATATTCACATAGAAAACAGTTATTTTAAATAGTTTAAATATTTCACAATATGCATTGCATAATTCATAATTTTGAAAACGGTGATTATTCCAAGGCCTATTCTAAAACCATGATTGGTTGGTGTTAAGTAAAGCAATAAGTGTTTGCACAAGTGAGGTGTTAATGTGAGGCACTGACGAATTAGTGTGGCATTTTGATTGGTTGTGTTTGAAAAAGAAAATCAAGATACTTCCTGTTAGATTCTTGTGTTACATAAAGAATTGTGTGTTGTGTTTTGCAAAAAGTGTTTTATGAAATTGAAAACTGAGTCAAAGGCCAAGAATTAGTGTAAGGTTTTGCAGATTTGGTGTGTGGTTCTGGTGTTTGAGTGTCAGGTTTTGGAAACTGTGTGACAAGTAAAGATTTTGTGTGTAAGCAGTTGAAAAAAAACTGTAAAATACATGAAGATGAAGACATACTGTGGACGTTTGGAGCTGACAACTCTCTCATAGCTGAAATCCGTAGAGAAAAACAAATCTTCTTCACAAATGACGGTCCTGATGGGAAATTCAGAGACAGACTGAAGCTGGATCATCAGACTGGATCTCTGACCATCACAAACATCACAACTAAACATGCTGGAGTCTATCAACTAGACATAATTGGTCTAAAATGGTCATCAAAGACATTCAGTGTTTCTGTCTATGGTGAACAGAAATCATTTGTACTGTCTTTTACACATTCTTGTTTTATAGTTTGAGGTGATAGATCATATAAACACTCAACACATTGAACATAAAATAAAACTGTGTAAATTGATCCAAATTCCAGTGTATTGTCTCATATTTTGCAGCTCGTCTGCCCGTTCCTAACATTACCAGAAGCTGTTCATCATCATCATCATCATCATCTTGTTCATTGTTGTGTTCAGTGTTGAATGTGAGTGATGTGACTCTCTCTTGGTACAAAGAAAACAGTTTATTGTCCAGCATCAGTGTGTCTGATCTCAGCATCAGTCTCTCTCTACCTCTGGAGGTGGAATATCAGGATAAAAACACCTACAGCTGTGTGATCAACAATCCCATCAGCAACCAGACCACACATCTGGACATCAGTGAACTCTGTCACACATGTGCAGGTATGGAAGTAGTGATTTAACGTTTATTTGTTAAGATGATCTCTGTCTTTTACTCTCCTTCACATCCTCCGGTCTCATATTCTCCAGTAATGCTGATCTTTGTTGCTGCTGCTGAATCTCTGTTGATTGTTGAGTTGTTATGTTTTTACTATGAAAATTCAGCATATTATTCTGTTTTATTATTTGCTTCTTTAAAATTAACATTTGAAATGATTATTGTATTATTGTATGATTATTGTATTAACACTGTGGCATTAGGCTATTATGAAGGTGATCCTCAGTGTTGTTGTAGCTGCAGGGTCCAATGAGATCTTAACATTGTTGGGGAAAGTTACTTTTAAACGTACTGCCTTACAATATTGCGCTACTCTATAAAAAGTAACTAATTGTGTTCATTTCTTCTTATGGAAAGTAAGGCATTTTGTTACTTTTTCATTACATTTTGTCAGTTGGGTTGGGCTTGCTTCTTTGTTTTTAATAAGAAAAAAAGTTATATTTTGGGCAACTAAAGGCTCTTTCACACCAAGAGTGAAATGAATAAGCTTCAGGCTCCAGGAAGTGCCTCTTCCCCTGCACTTACTCCCAATTTCTCTCAGCTCTCACTCCTGTGTACCATTATAAGAGAGGAGCAGCATTATAAGAGAACTTTCAACACATTGAAATGTATCTAGTATGATAAAACAGCGCTGCTTTTCCTGCATACAGTATGCACCGAAAGAAGTGGAAGTGTTTGATTGTGGCATAATTAAAGCACCGCTGCTTTCGAGCCATGTATCACACTTGTCCTTCATTAGCGATCGCCCCAGCATCCTGGTTTTGCTTTCACAACTTTTAGCCCCACAGAGTACCATCGCATTGCATTGGCTGTGGGCATGTAGATAACAACTCCCATGATTTCACACTCTATCACGGCGCCATCAAACTACACCTTTGGTTCTTTGTTTGTTTTGAATATGTGCCCTCTAGCTGCAAAAAAAAGTACATATTGTGCCTTTAATACTAGCAGTTTATAAAGCCATATTTCTTTATCTGCAAGAGCTACAGTACTTATATCAGACAGAACATTTCTGCTTGTGTCAAAAAGGAAATATAATACAGTATGTTCTGCTTCTTCATTACATTGGTCTACCATTTTAATTACCTTAATCAGTGCAAAATCTGTTTGTTCTCCAGGTGTTTTTAGTGAGTCAGTGTCAGTGATGGAGGGAGATTCTGTCACTCTACACACTGATGTTACTATAATACCTGAAGGCAACAGCACACTGTGGAAATTTGGAGCAGCTGAAAACTCCCTCATAGCTGAAATCAGTAGAGAGAAAAGAGTCTTCTTCACATATGATAATGTTCCTGATGGGAGATTCAGAGACAGACTGAAGCTGGACAAATGGACCTGTGAGTCATGTGACTCTCTCCTGGTACAAAGGAAACGGTTTATTGTCCAGCATCAGTGTGTCTGATCTCAGCATCAGTCTCTCTCTACCTCTGGAGGTGGAATATCAGGATAAAAACACCTACAGCTGTGTGATCAACAATCCCATCAGCAACCAGACCACACACAACATCCCACAATAGCAAAAACAATATTCCAAACCTTAGATACAGTATGAAAACCTCTGCTTCTGCAATGATATCAGTTCAAAAACAATATCAATATCAAAAATATATCTCAGCTGATAATAAACAAACAGTTGAATAATTGACACACAGCTGATTTATGTTGGGTAAATTGGGCCAACCACAGCTGATTCCAGTCTGGCTTAGACTCAGTGGCAGGGGTTATTTTTTTCTATTACATTTACACTTATACAGTAAAAGGAGGACTTTGAGGAGTGATGTTTTTGGAAACAGAAACAGAAAAAGACAAACACTGTAATGTCTGGACGAGGAAGAGTAAGAGCAAGGGGCCCAGGGAGAAGAGCAGGCCCAGTGAGAGATGCAGTGAGAGGAGCAGGAGCAGTGAGAGGAGCAGGGCCAGGGAGAAGAGCAGGCCCAAGGAGAGGGCAAGGTAGAGGTGTAGGAATGCGTGGTGGTGGCATTCCAAGGGCTGCAAGAACAGTAGTCAGTGATGAAGTTCGTGCCACTATCATTGACCATGTAATCAACCACGGTCTTTCACTAAGAGAGGCTGGTGAAAGAGTGCAGCCCAATTTGAGGCGGTCAACGGTTGCCTCCATTATACGCATCTTTCAACAAACCAACAGGTAAGTATTGCATTTTGCATGGATTGTTTCTATTCTCGCTTGACATGTCAGTATGGTCATACAGTAATGCATATGTTGAATTTTTTGTCCCTCTAAAGAATGCAATGTCTTCCACCCTCTGGGTGAAGAGGAAAGCTCCTCAGTAATGATCAAAAGGTTGCCATTGTAGAAATGGTTGTTGCAAATAATGCAATAAAACTGCATGAAATTCAAACTAGAATTGTGGCGGACCATGAGATATTTGACAATATCGATAGCATCAGCCTCACAACCATTACACGGACATTGTCCAAACACAGAGTGTGGATGAAGCAGCTCTACACTGTTCCCTTTGAGAGGAACAGTGAGAGAGTCAAGGAGCTACGACGACAATATGTCCAGGTATAGTGTATATTCAATTCAATGTCCAGTTCTATAAGCTTTGCACTCTGCAAGTAGGTAACCTACACAGTAGTAGGTTACAGTACAGTATGGTATACAGTAATGACATGATTTACATAAACTTTGTTTCAGAGAGTTATGGAATTGGAGGCCAACCAGGCCCCTCATGAATTCATATACATAGATGAGGCAGGATTCAATCTGGCCAAAAGGCGTTGACGTGGACGAAATGTAATTGGAAAAAGGGCCACAGTTGATGTGCCAGGACAGAGAGGGGGAAACATTACCATGTGTGCAGCAATTGCAAATGCAGGATTACTCCTTCACAGATGTCAGGTTGGACCCTATAATACCGAGTGCCTGCTTGCCTTTCTCAATGATCTCCACCAGCGCCTGGTTCCAGAGCAGGATCAGGAGGGTGAAAACATGAGGACCTTTGTAATTACCTGGGACAATGTGGCTTTCCATCATTCGCAAGCAATAACAACATGGTTTGAAGTCCACCCAAGACTGGTAAGTCTCTTCCTTCCACCCTATTCACCTTTCCTCAACCCCATAGAGGAGTTCTTTTCTGCATGGAGGTGGAAGGTTTATGACCATCAGCCACATGACCAGATGTCCCTCCTTGAAGCCATGGATGCTGGCTGCAGGGACATCACAGTTGATGATTGCCAAGGGTGGATCCAACATACCAGGCGGTTTTATCCCAGGTGCATCACCTTGGATAATATCAGATGTGATGTTGATGAAAACATGTGGCCTAACCCTGAAGATTGCAGAGATTATATACAGTAATTTTGTGCTTTTTTTTTAGAATGCTCTTGTGTGTTTCATGGATATTTTGTTCACTGTAAGCAATACTGTAAAACTTTTTCTGTTCTATCATACCGTGTTTCTACTGTACCTCCTGTAGTAAACAGTAAAGGAAAAAAAAAAAAAAAACTTATTTGCTTTTTACTGGAATGCTTTTGAATGTGAACATTACTGTACATGTGGACATACAATGCATTCACTGGACTTAGCAGACTGCGGTACAGTGGTCATTCCGTCGCCTTCCCTTGTCTTCTGCTGGAAGTGCACTACAGTGTTGTGTCTTCAATGGGGTGTCTGCAGTGCCCAAATGAGAAAAGCATGATGAACAGATGAAAATGTCCATTGAGCAGGATACCCAGGTTGTCAGGCTTTTTGTGCTGCTAATTGTCATTTTGCAGAAGAGCAGAAGAACTTCTCGCTACTGTGCAGAGTAGATATTTCATAATCAAACAATATCACTTGAAAATATTGTTTTACAAATAATATTGAATAAATGTTTATTTATACTGAAGCTGAAATCATGAGTTGGCTGACATAGCATTAGATATACCCTTGAGAATTATGGGAGCCATAATGAATTGATGGCCTGTCCACTAATCTTCAGAATTTTTTACAGTAAACAGTATAGTTTTTTTATGAAACTATAGTAGTTAACATTTGAAGCTGCCGGACTCGGGCGAGTGTATTGGGGCCGATTCTGGGGCGTCATTCAACCCGCACACATACTGAGTCTGGCAACCCCAACTGGGCCGAGTTATTTCTTCTGGCCTGCCAGATCTGGGCCATTTTCAGACCGAACCGCTTTGGCTACCTGGGTATTGTTTAAAGAAAGTTTGCACTTCTTACAAAAAGCCCCACATAACCGTGAGAAACCATGAGAACCATGACAAAGTAGCAGATGATACTTAAGAATTCAGTTTATTTTATGTATGTATCGAATGTATGTATGTATGTATGTATTTATTTATTTATTTTTCTAAGAGGTGGATATGTGGTGAGGACAAAAGCTAAATTGTCATCCATTTAACTTAGTCACACACTGAAAATATGTACAACATAAATTACTAGAATATACTTAAATGTTTGCAATAGGGAACACTGAGGAGTGTTGTAATATGGGGTTACTTGTAACACTGTCAGTTTGAAAAGTCAGAAATGAGCTGTGGTGATGTCGTCAATATCATACACTCCATTCACATTTTTAATGTTACAGGAGTGAATGTGAGCAACACTGTAGATTTTATGACCAAAAACTGATTTTTTTTTTTTTTTTCGTTGAGATTATTTTTACCTAGCAATCACTGTGCTGTAGATACAATTATTTGACTTACAGAACCTAAAGTAGCTGTTTCTCTAGTTTAATTTGATACTTTGCATTCATGCTAACTTAAAACCCACATTCTAAAACATTTAGCTATGTTATGGCTGTTTGGGGTGGGGGTAGTTGTAACAAATTATTAATTACATCCTCTATTGAGGTAAAGTCGTGAGGTTTTTGTTGCATGTCAAGGAATTTATGTAAAATGTGTTTCCATCATAGTTTATGCACATCTTCTTATTGGATAAAAACACTACCCGCCTCAAATGAGCACATATGATTTTTGTGCATAGAATTCATGTACATCTTGACATTTCCATCCAGCATTTTTTATGTGATATTTCAAAATTCACATTAAAATAGATGGCAACACAGCTAGTGACTGAATACAGTACACACACACACAAACACACAGACAGCAACTGTTTTTTGTGCTAGATTTAAAGTCCTAAAAGGAATACAATATAATGTTTTTTTTGTTTTTGTTTTCACTTTAAATGGCTCACTTTATTCAAAACTGATTATTATTTGTTCTTCAGTCAAGTTTTTGCATAAATTGTAAGTGTGGGTCTTATTTCAGCAAATTACTTCAAATGGTTACATCTATCCCCAGCCTGTGTTACAATTCACCCCAGTAGTGGGGTAGGTTGTAACAACAGAACTCTTTGTATTTGACATTACCTCACATAATCTGTGATTATGCAGTACACGTCCAAGTGAGTTTTATTTGTAGTAGACAAATGTGGCTACCGTTATAAAAGTTTGAGAGATCTAGCACAAACAACCATTGAGTTACTAATACACAAACAAAACGTGTTACTTTCATCCTTGGTCTCCCCTAATGCAATCATACAATACATTAAATTCACAGAGTTTGATCATGGACACTGTAGTGATATTTGTAGGAAATGAATGTTCAATGTTTCTTTAAACACTAAACAAAAAAAATACAAAAAAAAAGGAACAACAACAAGAAACATAAATGATTAGATTACAGTTTTTTATATACCATTCAAACTCAATACACCACTTTGGGGATATAGTCATAGAGTAATGGTTAAAGAGTAGGACTTGTAACCCAAAGGTCGAGGGACTAAGAAAAAAAAATATTAAAAAAATGTAAAAATGTCTGTTTTCTAATTAACTTTCTGATAAAAAAGTGTATCGGGTTGTTAGAGATAGTGTAATAGGGTAAGTATATTTTTCCCGTGCAACAATAATTCAATATCCAATGACTCAAACATTCATGAATGCGTGTTCCCAGCCTGATAAGTGGAAGTCTTTTTACTGCCATCCTCCTGCATGCTCGAAGCTGGATAGACGGCCATCAGCACAAGACCATGGGAACCAGACTTTTCTGCAACATGGAACAAACTGCTGGTTCATCTGGCCAGAGGAGAACTGGCCCCCCGACTGAGCCTGGTTTCTCCCAAGTTTATTTTTCTCCATTTCTGACACCAGTGGAGTTTTGGTTCCTTGCCGCTGTCACCTCTGTTGGGGACACTTAATTTCCAGCGATATCATATACTATTTGAACTGAACTGAGCTGGATGATGACATCATTGAATTCAATGATGAACTGCCTTTAAAAGAAAATTTAGTGTTTACTGTTGTCCTTTTGCATTATTGATGCACTATTTCCTATTTAATACTGTTAAGCTGCTTTGTCACAATCTGTATTGTTAAAAGCTCTTTATAAATAAGGGTGACTTGACTTTTTACCACCATACTCCTGTATGCCGCTAGGCCGACCAACGCGTTTCTTTTGACTGCCATCCTCCTGCACACTGCTAGGCGGAGCAGCGGGTTTCTTTTCACTGCCACCCTCCTGCATGCCGTTAGGCTGACCAGCGGGTTTCTTTTGACCGTCACCCTCCTGCGCGCTGCTAGACTGAGCATCGGGTTCCTTTTGACTGTCATCCTTCTGTGCGCTGCTATGAGCATCCTCCAGCGCGCTGCTAGACTGAGCATCGTGTTCCTTTTGACGGTACACTGCCACCCTCCCGTACGCGAGCAGCGGTTTTTTGACCGCATCGGGTGGGCTGACCAGCGACCGGCTGCAAGGACTGAGCATCGGTTCCCCTTTTGACTGTCATCCTTCTGGCGCTGCTTTTATGAGCATCCTCCAGCTGGCTGCTAGACTGAATCGATTGAACACTTTGACGGTCATCGCTGCCAGACTGAGCATTGGGTTCCGCTATCGTCTTTCAGTGCGGCTGCTTTAGACTGGCAGGCATTGAGCATCGGTTCTTTTGACGGTTCCTTCAGCGCCAAGTTAGACTGCATTGGGCATTTGACTGCTCAGCGCGCCAAGCAGACTGAGCATCGTGTTCCTTTTGGCTGTCATGCGCCATAGACTGAGCATTGGTTCCTTTGGCTGCTTTCAGTGACTGAGCATCGTGTTCCTTTTGGCTGTCATCTTTCAGTGCGCGCTGACTGAGACGCGGAGCATCTAGTTCGTGGTTTTTGACTGTCATCTTTCAGTGCTTGCTAGACTGAGCATCGTGGTTCCTTTTGGCTGTTATCTTCCAGTCAGTGCGCTAGACTGAGCATCGTGGTTCCTTTTGGCTGTCATCTTTCAGTCGCGGCTGCTAGACTGAGCGTTCCTTTTTGGCTGTCATCTTTGTGACTGAGCAGCTTTGGCTGTCATCTTTCGACTGAGCATCGTGTTTTTGGCTGTCATTCAGTCCTTTTCGCCAGACTGAGCATCGTGGTTCCTTTTGACTGTCACTCTTTCAGCGCGCCGCTAGACTGAGCATCGTGGTTCCTTTTGGCTGTCATCTTTCAGTGCGCGCGCTGCTAGACTACACCTTTTGACTGTCATCTTCAGTGCGCCTGCTAGACGCATCGTTCCTTTTGTTCCTTTTGGCTGTCATCGTTCCTTTGGCTGTCTCTTCAGCAGCGCTTGCCAGAATGAGCATTGTGTTCCTTTTGACTGTCATCCTTCAGCACGCTGCTAGACTGGAGCATCGGGTTCCTTTTGACGTCATCCTCGCGCTAAGCTGGAGATTCCTTCTGCACGCTGCTAGACTGAGCATCGTGGTTCCTTTTTGACGGGTCATCCCCAGCTGGGGCCAAGCTAGACTGAGCATCGGGTTCCTTTTGACGGTCATCCTTCTGCTGCTAGACTGAGAGTTTCTGCACGCCAAGCAGACTGAGCATCGTGGTTCCTCTTTTGAGTGGTCATCCTTCAGCACGCTGCTAGACTGAGCATCGGGTTCCTTTTGACGGTCATCCCTTCTGCCAAGTTAGACTGAGTCCTTCTCGTACGCTGCTAGACTGAGCATCGCTTTTGGCGGTTCCCTTTTGACGGTCATTCCTTCGCACGCTGCTAGACTGGTTCCCCATGTTCCTTTGACAGGTCATCCTTCAGCACGCTGCTAGATTGGAGCATCGGGTTCCTTTCGACACCAGTCATCCCTTCAGCTTTTGTGCTAGACTGAGTATCTTCTGCACGCGTGTTGCTAGACTGGAGCATCGTGGTTCCTTTGATCGTCATCTTCTGCACGCTAGACTGAGCATCGCGGTTCCTTTTGACGGTCATCCTTTCAGCACGCCGTTAGACTGAGCATCGTCTCTTCGGACTGTCATCCTTCGCTGCTAGACTGAGCATCGGGTTCCTTTTTGACTGTCATCCTTCAGCACGCCAAGTTGTGACTTTCAGCATCGGGTTCCTTTTGACTGTCATCCTTCAGCACGCTGCTAGACTGAGCATCGGGTTCCTTTTGATCCTTCAGCACGCTTGCTAGACGAGTATCCTTAGACTGCTTGCTAGACTGAGCATCGTTCTTTTGACTGTCATCCTTCAGCACGCTAGACTGAGCATCGTGTTCCTTTTGACTGTCATCTCCTTCAGCACGCTGCTAGACTGAGCATCGGTTCTTTTTGACTGTCATCCTTCAGCGCGCTAGACTGAGCATCGGGTTCCTTTTGACTGTCATCCTTCAGCACGCTAGCTAAGATTGAGCATCGTGTTCTTTTTGACTATCATCCTTCAGCAGCAGGACTGAGCATCGGGTTCCTGATATCCTTCTCAGCACCTGCTAGACTGAGCATCGGGTTCCTTTTGACTGTCATCCTCACGCACGCTGCTAGACTGAAAGATCGGGTTCCCTTTTGACGTCATCCTTTCAGCACGCTGCTAGACTAAGCATCCTTCTGCACGCTGCTAGACTGAGCATCCTTCTGCACGCTGCTAGACTGAGCATCGGGTTCTTTTGACGGTCATCCTTCAGCACGCTGCTAGACTGAGTATCGGGTTCCTTTTGACGTCATCTCTTCAGCACGCTGCTAGACTGAGCGCGCCTTTGACGGTCATCCTTCAGCACGCTGCTAGATTGAGCATCGGGTTCCTTTTGACGTCATCCTTCAGCACGCTAGACTGAGCATCGGGTTCTCTTTTGACGGTCACTATCCTTCAGCACGCTGCTGGGGAGGGTTTCGAGCATCGCGGTTCCTTTTGACTGTCATCCTTCAGCACGCTGCTAGACTGAGCATCGGTTCCTTTTTGACGGTCATCCCTGCGCTGCTGCTAGACTGGAGCATCTTTCTGCTGGCTACGCTGGAGCATCGGGTTCCTTTGACTGTCATCTTCAGTGCGCTTTAGTTAGACTGAGCATCGCGGTTCTTCGACTGTCATCCTTCAGCTACCAAGCGACTGAGCAACGGGTTCCTTTTGACGTCATTCTTTCAGCACGCCAGACTGAGCATCGGGTTCCTTTTGACGTCATCCTTCGCGCACGCTGCTAGACTGAGTATCGTGTTCCTTTGGTTCCTTTTGGAGCATCGGGTTCCTTTGACGTCATCCTTCAGCACGCTGCTAGACTGAGCATCGGGTTCCTTTGACGGTCATCCTTCAGCACGCTGCTGGGGACTGAGCACGGGTTCCTTTTGACGGTCATCCTTCACGCTCCGGGTTCCCACGATCATCCTTCGCTGGGACTGAGCATCGAGGGTTCTTTTGACGGTCATCCTTCTGCACGCTGCTAGACTGACTGAATCGGTGTTCCGCTTTTAGATCCTTCTCGCACGCTGCTAGACTGAGCATCGGTTCCTTTTGACTGTCGGTACAACCTTCAGCTGCTAGACTGGAGCATCGGGTTCCTTTTCACAGCGCGCATCCTTCTGAGCTGGTTCCACTTGGAGCATCGGGTTCCTTTTTGACTGTCATCCTTCAGCAGCATCCTTCAGCACGCTGCTAGACTGAGCATCGGGTTCCTTTTGACTGTCATCCTTCAGCACGCTGCTAGACTGAGCATCGGGTTCCTTTTCGACTAATCATCCTTGTCATCATCTTCTGCTAGACTGAACGCATCCCTTCAGCTGCTAGACTGAACATCCTTCCTTTTGACTGTCATCCCCTTCCAGCGCTGCTAGACTGAGCATCCTTAGACTGAGCATCGGGTTCCTTTTGTCATCCTTCAATACACGCTAGACTGAGCATCCTTCAGCACGCTGGAGCCCAGACTATCGGGTTCTTTTGAGTCATCTTCTGCACGCTGCTAGACTGAGTATCGTGTTCTTTTTGACTGTCATCCTTCAGCACGCCAGCACTGAGCATCGTGTCATCCTTCTTTGATTGTCATCTTCAGCGCTGCTAGACTGAGCATCGTGTTCTTTTGACTTCATCATCCCTTCGGGCCCAAAGTCGGTTCTTTTTGACTGTCATCCTTCAGCACGCTGCTGTTGACTGGAGCATCGGGTTCCCCTTTGACTGTCATCCTTCAGCACGCTGCTAGACTGAGCATCGTGTTCCTTTTGACCGTCATCGTGTTCTTTCAGCACGCCGCTAGACTGAGCATCGGGTTCCTTTGGACGGTCAATCCAGCACGCTGCTAGACTGGAGCATCCTTCTGCACGCTGCTTAGACTGAGATTCCTTCTGCACGCTGCTAGACTGAGCATCGTGGTTCTTTTTGACGGTCATCATCCTTCAGCACGCCAGCTAGACGAGCATCGGGTTCCTTTTGACGGTCATCCTTCAGCACGCTGCTAGACTGAGCATCGGGTTCCTTTTGACGTCATCCTTCAGCACGCTTGCTAGACTGAGTATCCTTCAGCACGCTGCAGCTGCTAGACTGAAGAGCATCGTGGTTCTTTTGATCGGTCATCCTTCAGCACGCCAGTTAGATAGCATCGGGTTCCTTTTTGACGGGCGTCATCCTTCAGCACTGGGACTGAGCATCGCGGTTCCTCTTTGGGTCATCCTTCAGCACGCTGCTAGACTGAGCATCGGGTTCCTTTTGACGGTCATCCTTCAGCACGCTGCTAGACTGAGCATCGGGTTCCTTTTGACGGTCATCCTTCAGCACGCTGCTAGACTGAGCACCCTTCTTAATAAGGGGTGATTCTTCTCCACCATTCTCCTGAAAGTAAAAAACAGATTCACAGAAGGAAATACAAATGATTGTAAAAAAGAACCCTGATGATTCAAATATTTTCGTCTGATGTTTGCTGAACATACAAGGATTTCAAAGAAAAGATCTCACAGAAATCTCAGACAGATACATACTGTATCACCTAAAGCCCCAATATTCACTTTAGAGGTATAAAATATGTTTGAAATATGTGACCAGCGATATACTGTTTGCAAACATCCTATTTAGATTAATATGTAAATATGTGCTCTGCACGGTCCTCTCATTAACAAAATAAACACAACAAAAATAACAGTGCTGAGAGAAAAAAAAAAAAAAAAACATCACTTCATCACAAGGGGTCCTATTATGCTTTTTCACTTTTTAAATTTTAATCAGTGTGTGATATGTATGTTTGGGCATAAAAAAAGATCTACAAAGTTACAAATCTCAAAGTCCACTCCAAAGGGAGATATATTGATTTTAAAAAGTCCCTTACCAAGAACTACAACAAACGGCTCCTTTGGACTACAGCGTTTATTTTCCGCATGTTATGATGTCACTACGTGGTCCATTAGAACATCGTTAAATAAATCCCGCCTACGGAAATTTGAATGGTTAGGGGGTTGGTAGGAATGAGTGGGGGATTAGTCTAACTTTAGCAGTGCAGCGCAGAGAGCAGCTTCTAGAGTGTTCATGTTGGAGTCGTAATGCGCCACAGACGTGTGCGGTGTGTGGTAAGAGATTTATTTATCATACAGTGTAGATACCTTCACTTATAACGCGAGTGTTTTTTAAAATGCATAAATTTGCACTAGAATAGGCTAGGCTAATCAGTGATAATGTGCTTTGATAATGTTAGGCTGCTTTTAGCCTTATCCTGGAGCTGCTTTCAGGTAATGAAACTAAGTATGTAAATAATTAAATAAATTAGGTACGGTAATATCATGTATTGGCGATCTCGCAGGCTGACGATAGAACCCAACACTACTGTAGCGTATTATTTACTCACCCTCCATGCATCCTAAGTATATATGATATGCTTCTTTCACATGAATGCAACTGTCATATTAAAAAGTTATATTAAGATTCATCCTGGCACTCCCAAGCTTTAGAAAGGCATAGATGGGTGTTTCTCTTCATCAGTCATGTAATAATGTAACTTATGTGAACAATAATGCATTTTTTCGAACCACCAAGCATGAAAGCATGTTCTAGTCCACCGCCAAAACAAAATCAAAACTTTGTAAATAAGCATAATAGGACCCCTTTAAGAAAGCATCTTATTAAAGTCATCTGGATATGATTGCACAAGCTGCAATTTGGTACTCCAGTCATCTCACATTTAATTATATAGCAATTTATACAACAGAGCTTTAAATTAAGCATCTTTACAGTACTAAACATGAAAAACAGTCTCAATGTTACTTTCAGAGTATTTATGTTTTTACACATGGATGTCTGATCTTGAGGAACTGAACAGTATAAATGAACTGGAGAAGATTTCCAAGTCAAAGAAGGTGAAGCCCCAGAGCCACATCTACTGGTAATTGTGTAAACACCACAGACCAATGGTAGAGCAAATCAAGCTGTTTCAAACTCCCAAAAACAAACTCCAATAAAGGAACTTTGATTTGATCTAATTTGGTGTTGGTTTAAAATTATATCACACCAGTTCTTTGATGTCTCTTGAAGTATGTCGGGGCCTTAACAATTCTCAAATAGTGTTAGAGTTAATTTATTGTCAGTTTATAGGTTTTTACAGAGATATTTTGTGATACCATATCTTACCGGATCAGACTGCGGCACTGTTCCTGTTTAAACAATAATAATAATAAAAAACAAAAGTTATTTTGGTCAATTAGAATAAAAATACATACTTGAGCATATTTCTAAAGGTTTTTTTTTTTTTTTTCTTCTTACAATAAATCTTACTATTCCACTTTGTCAAATCATCTATAAGCAATACTTGCCATTCTGTCTTAATCTCCTGCGGTGACAGTAAATCACACCAGCAGCTGCAACCAGCAGAACAGCAACAACAACAACAGCAACAGCAACAACAGCAGCAGCAGTCGAATCTGGAGCAGCTAAAGACAGACAGTCATTATCAGGGGTGTCGCTATGGTTTCTGGGCCCCCTGAAAAGCATATTGACCCAGGCCCCCGTGTTTGATCTCAGTTATATTGTAATATTGAGTGAAAGCTCACTTCTTCAAACAGGCTACAACAAATATGTTTAACTGGTCGATTTAAATATATCCGTTTTATAAAACTGTTTATAAAAAAAAAAAAAAATAATAATAAATAATAAAAAAATAAAAATAAAAAAAAAACTGAATGACTAAAATGACACTCACCAGTGACAGTAACACTGAATGTCTTTATGATGTCGAATCTGCTGCTGTTGATCTGTAGTTTATAAAGTCCAGAGTCTGTGGTTCTGGTGTTTGTGATGGTCAGAGATCCAGTCTGATTCAGCTTCAGTCTGTCTCTGAATCTCTCATCACACTGGTCATCTGTACAGATCTCACTCTGATCTCCAGTGAGTACAATGATGACAGCATCATTAAAATACCACATCTTTAAATCATTTGCTTTTTTTACTACATCAGAATCTAGAGTGACAGATTCTCCCTCCTTCACTGACTTTATCTTCACTTTATCTCGTTCAGCAGGAACACCTGAAACATAAATCAACAGCTGTTGGAGGATCTTCTGGGAGAAAACATCACATAAGATCAAAGAACTGTCGATATGAAAGTAATACTACAAGACCTCTTGGTCTTGTCTGAAAAGCAACATTTATACACACTTTGTGCTATTTACACATTTTAAACATTTTATACTTTGCCTGGTTGGAAAAAATAATAATAATAAAAATAAATAAATTGACTGTGAAATTTTAAATAGATAGAAGATTTAAATAGATGATTAGTATAATACTAACTGATAAAACTAATAACCTATGAAAAAAAAGAAATGTTGTAGATCAACCTGAACAAAATTTATATTAAGGTCAACAATATCCACTTGAACAGTAAATGTGTTTTTGATTAAATCACCTAAATTAATATACAGGTAAGAAGAAAAATTGGCTCTATATTTCACCTCAAAATGATAAATAATAACACATGAATTATGTAATTTACATTTTTAAACATGACTCACCATGTACACTAACACTGAAGCTGTTTTCACTGTCGATGTTGCTGCTGCTTATCAGTAGCTTATAAACTCCAGAGTGTTTGTTTGTGATGTTCATGATGGTCAGAGATCCAGTCTGATGATCCAGCTTCAGTCTTCCACTGAATCTCTCAGTACCTTCATTACACTGAACATCTGTACAGATCTTACTGAGATCTCCAGTGATTTGAGCGATGCGAGTGTCATTGAAATACCATCTAATTCTGTCTTGTTGGTTTGTTTTAACACCAGTGTGTAGAGTGACTGAATCTCCCTCCATCAATAACACTCTGTCTATATCAACACCAGATGCACCTGAAGAAGAAATTAATCAATTTTTTTTAATTAATTCACCATTTCTTCCAAATGAATGCAAACTCTATTAAATAAAACTGCTCTTTCCTCTGCATTAATGACAACACCATTAGGTACATTTTAAAATGTCAAACACTTTGTCTTTATGAGAGTACTACAATAACACGCCATTTTAAAAGTTTACATACCCTTGATTCTTAATATTGTGTTTAAATGATCAAAATCTGTTATGTTTGTGATAATTTTTCACGAGGCCCTTGTTTGTCCTGACCAGGTAAACACAGTTTTCCAGCATCTCCTGCATATTTGAACCCTTTCCAGTGATTGTATGATTTTGAGATCCATCCATATACTGAAGACAACTGAAGGACTCACAGACAAAATAAACACAAGGTGAAAACATTCAGTAATGCTCAAAATGAAAGAAGAAAACAAAGAAAGAAAGAAAGAAAGAAAGAAAGAAAGAAAGAAAGAAAGAAAGAAAGAAAGAAAGAAAGAAACATGCAAGAGCCATTTTGAATTGGATGGTCGGGAAAAAATACTTATTCTGTCTTCTGGGAAACATGTAAATATATTATGCAGCTTCTGTACCAAAGGTCAGTACTACATTCAATATTATGATTACAACAGCTCTGGATAAATCTGGAAAGAAGTGAAACTGGTCAACACATCAAGAAGAATGGAAAACATTGATGAAAAAGTGAATGACTATATATAGCAAAATACAGTGATCATATACTTTTAACAAAAAACAATGAACTATTTAAAAGATAAATGCCATTATTAGTAACCTTTCAAGTAGCATAAACAAATGAGGGTTTATGTTTGTTACAGCTGAGATACAAGACTAGCTCTAAAACAATGTTTTAGAATAAAGAACAAAGGCTCGAGATGAGATGTGTTAAAAATAATTACACGCAAGATAATTTTAAGGACAAAAACAAATGCCATGAAATAAAACATGTGAGCAATATCTTGGGGTGTGGTGACTGTGGAGGAGTAACTGATGGAATAATTAAATTTGCTGTTGTAATCGGAGATCACTGACTAATGCAATGCCTCACCCGCTGAGAACTGTCTGTTTGCAACACACGATTCACCAAGTAGTAGTCAAAAATATCTCCATAAATGCCTTGCCATGGTTGTTCACAGAAATAAAAAAATAAAAACTAAATGACTGCTAAATACAAATAATATGCATCCCTGTCAAATATAATAATTCAGCTGGTTTGGCTTCACAGACCTGGCAACCCTGCTCATTGCTGGTAGCACCTTCTGTTGAGTTATTTCCCACCTATGTTTTGTAAATAAATTAAATTATGGTAGTCACAGGTAAAACTACTCCTTGTTGGGTATAATAATAATAGTAATAATAAATTACTATAAGGAAGTTGTAGATTAATGTTAATGTACATTACATGGTAGGGTTTTCAGCTAACTTCACTACCCAGCTGGCATTTTAACGTGGAGTCAGCGTTGAATCAACGTCAGGTGTTGGATAACCATTGGATTTTGTTTAGATTTTGCAAATCTAACATAAAATTTTGCAAATTTGACGTACAATTCAAATTTTATTTATATTTCTATGTTGAATCCATAGTTAGTTAACAACACCATTTCAACCATTTGGTATTCAACGTTGTTTTGACGTTGAATGATGTTTTATGTTAAATGTTTTTTCATAAACTGACATTATTTCCACCACATTTAAACGTTTAAGGTCGGTCGAATGCCAGCTGGGTACAGAGCTTTTCACGTTCTCTTATCATACTGTACAAGTGTAAAACACAGAATTGTGTGTCAAATTTGAATGGATCAAGCGATTTGAGCATTTTATTGAGCTGCGAAAACGCACGTAGGTCCGCGCTGTGCTTTCGCCTGGTTAATGAGCAAGCGATATTTATAGCCTACAGGCGGAATAATATACTTCGTCTTTTCATCTATGGCGCACTGTGATTGGGGCGATATATACATACAGGATAGACTACTGTCAATACAGATGATAATGGATGTCGTCCCTGGATGATGCGCCAGTCATTGGCAATACGTCGTTTTAACTACACATTTAATCGCCAGAGCACCGGAATAGAGATAAAAAGCCCATGTCTTACCATGGTCGAGTAAACGCCAGAACAATAAGGGCGAAATAAAGAAAAGCTTCATTTTCATTAGGCTTGCTAAAAAATAAATACAGATTTTGATACATAATAGTGCTGTGTTCTTTCTCTTCAGTAAACCCGATGCCATTGTTTCTTCTTCGTATTATTCGTATTATTGTTTTATGGCGGCTAGCATCCAGCGCGCATTACAAACTATTGCCATGGATGAAAACGAAAATGTAATTTGGAAGCGTTCTGACGCACTGCAGCGTGATGACGTGCTGTCGATGCTGTTTGATTTTGTGAGTACATAATAATTGGTTTAATCTAAAAAATGAAAGATGAAATATAGTATAATTTGGCGTTTTGTTATTTTTGGTCATACACATTAATTATGTGGATGAATTAAAACACTAAGCTTTCACAGACACACACAAGGAGAGACCGAGACCACTGCGTAACGTGATTATTTTGATTCTCAGTGTTTGTGTGTGTGTTTATATATCGATATCTATATACAGTATCTCTATATAAATGTTCTATATAAAAACCCACTCAACTTTCAGCAGCTTTTTTTTTAAAACAAAATAAATGGCAGCCATTCTAGTTTCTCATCTTGATCTGTTGTTACTGAAGACTTAAGCAGGACAGGAAGAAGCCCCTCTCCTACAAACTAAACACACATGCTCTCAGTGCCCAATGTCATGCATGAGACGTTATGTGACCCAAAAGATCAAACCACATTTCTTAAGAAAACCAGCCGCAGCAGGTTTCAGTCTGACTCAGAGGCGTGAGTGCCGGAATATATTTCAGTTAAACTTACAATGTGAGATGCGAGACATTGTACACTGCAGTTTTTAGTTTAAAGAGCTATTTCACCTGATTTAACCCTGATTTAAAATTAGGTTGTTTGAATAAATGAATGCATGTAGGTTGGTTCAGTGATCTTAAAATATTTTAAACTTGAACAAAACTAGTTAATAAATTTGATGCTATTTTTAGGTTACCTTTTTTCAGTGTACTTTGATTATTCCATACACAAAATCTGAGAGAGAAAAAATTTATAAATAAATAAACAAACACACACTCAAAATCACTAGAGATTTCAAAATCATTAGAGTTAGGCTCTGTTTGACTATGAAATGTAGTTCATTTAAAATACACACAATATTCTTACACATAGCTACTTAACATAGACAACAAATATAAAATGAATATGAACGTAAAATTTAGCATTCAAAAATATTAAAGAGAAAGATTTTTTTTTTTTTTTCGCTAATATAAACATTTAAAGTCTTAAGAACATTTATATGTAACTATATGTAACATGCATTCAGTGTGTGTGTGTGGACTAGGAGGGACAAACTCTGTCGTGGGAGGATTCACACACTGTTCTGCTTTGTTCTTAACAGACTCATTAGATCAGTCTCTGAACTGTTGAATAAAATGTTTACTGTGCTTGTTTTGTTCTGTTTGCGCTGGTGGAGTCTGATTGGTAAGTTACATTTATTTTTATGGCTTTATTTTTTTTACAATAATGAATCTGCTGCTGCTGTTAGTATATTGTTCAATTATTTTCATCCTCTGTGTAAAAATAATTTCTGTCTCTGCTGCTGTTCTTCAATTCACATTTAAAACAATTACAAATTGATTTCATGCTAGGTAAATTACCAGGAAATCTGCGACAAAACTTATAATATTTTGTGTGTTTGGTGAGTCAGTGTCAGTGATGGAGGGAGATTCTGTCACTCTACAAACTAATGATATTAAAATACATAAAGATGGCGAAATGTTGTGGAATTTTGGAGCAGATAAGTTTATTTTAGCTAAAATGAATAGAGAGGCTGGAATCTTCTCCATATTTGATGACGTTCTTGATGGGAAATTCAAAGCAAGGCTGAAGCTGAACAAACAGACTGGATATCTGACCATCACGAACATCACAACTGAACATACTGGACTCTATACATTACAGATACATGGAGCAACACTGAAATCAAAAACATTTAGTGTTTCTGTGTATGGTGAGTAAAGATCACGTTTCAAATGTTCACATATTCTTGTTTTTTTTTTAAATAATATTTGTGGTTAAGCTCAGTTTACAGCATTTTTTGACATAACGTTGAATAACACAAAAATGAATTTTACACAAGAATTTTAACTCCTCCTCCTCCTCCTCCTCAAAAATAAATAAATAAATAAATAAATAAGTTGAAACTTGGAAGTTAATGGTTCTAATATTTGGTGCATGTTAAAGTAAGAATATTTGGTACATATATAAGTAAAAATTTGAAGCTTATGATTTAATGATTTATGATTTAATGTTTCCCAGCTCATTTGCCTGTTCCTAACATTACCAGAGAGTGTACTTCATCATCATCATCATGTTCACTGGTGTGTTCAGTGGTGAATGTGAGTCGTGTGAGTCTCTCCTGGTACAAAGGAAACAGTTTATTGTCCAGCATCAGTGTGTCTGATCTCAGCATCAGTCTCTCTCTACCTCTGGAGGTGGAATATCAGGATAAAAACACCTACAGCTGTGTGATCAACAATCCCATCAGCAACCAGACCACACATCTCAACATTACTCATCACTGTCAGCCATGTGCCATGTGTACGTTGATGTTGACATTAACTTTCATTTACTAAGCTGATATCTCACAATTAAACAGTGGTATTGTATGGTAGTGATTGTTGTAGATTAGACAAACAGATTCAGTCACACTAACAGCTCATTTTGTCCATTACAGATCAGGGCCTACCTTTAGCGGTGATCTCTATTCCTGTTGCTGTATCTCTGTTGATTGTTGCTGCAGTCGTGTTCTTCTGGATCTACAAGAAATATAGAAAAACTGATCAAGAAGGCAAGTGTTACAAACAAGTCAATATTTAAAAAATATTCTCGAAATATTTTTGATTAATGGCCCTGATTATCATTTAATCACAATTATTCTAATAATTCTTGTAGATAGCATCATGTAGTTCCTTTTTATAAAAATAAATTGAAAAAATAATAATGTGTATATATCGGGTTTGCCAGTTCCTGTGGATTACACATCAGAATATATGCAGTATCTATATAATGGGACTGGGCAGCTATCTGTACTCGTTTCTCTAGCACAAAAACAGATTTTGCATTTCACAAACTGCAACAAAACACTGGAAACACAGGAATGGAAATTTGCGTTAATTCAATAATTCAACATTCTCCATAATCTTACCTGTGTAAAGATGCAGTGGTGTTCATCTCTAAATGATGAGGTTCTTAAAATGTCAAATAAATTAGTAAATGGCGTTTTTCGAAACTGCAGCGTTAAACATTTATCTAAATGTTTGCATTAACACTTTAGCTTTAACAGCCCAAGCAACATGTTTAGAAGAAACAAATCTAGATAAGCGTTTTGTTGTTTTAATCCATCTATTATTGCTGTTGAAACAGTTGAAACAGAGACTCATGATGACGAGATTACTTATACTGAGCCAGTGTTCTACAAAAGAAATGCACATAAATCGGTAAGATCATTTATTCCTGTGTCGTGTGTCTGTATGATTTCAACAGTAAACCGTATTTAGATCAGTGTGCGCTTGTGTTTTTGTTTGTATAATGATCCATCATACACATAATGTCCGATAATTATTAAAGCCTTTTTTCCCCTTTTTTTATCAATAGGCCAGATTTTATTTTATATTTCAATTAATTAAATATTTCAGTATAAATCAATATATTTGTTGGGTGTTGCCAATTATGACTAACATCCCTATATCTTGTAAACACAAAAGTCCAAACTTCTCAAAACTTAATAAAAGAGCATGGAGATCAGAGCGTTCTGAGGAAAAATATTTTATTAACTTCCTCTTATATTCATCCATTTCAACTGACAGATGAAGGCTGAATTACCAATGCCGTCCACTAGGATTAGAAATACTTCTGAGTCTTGCTTTTTATCCGTTTTTACCAGTTTGAATGGCTAAAAACTTTACATTTTCCTTTCAAAATGGCCATATTTGAGGGCAAAGTCGAGTAGTATGCATCCTTGGATATTACAGCCAGTCGTTTAACATTTCTATCGTAAAACAGTTGTCAAATATATAAAGGTTTCGTTATGTCCAGCTTACCTCATTGAACACCAAAACCGAAATTCGCGCTTTACTTCTGTGAACGGTAAACCCCGCCCACTTTGATTTGATTACCCGTCTTAATCATTTTGACATTGACGAGCGTTAGCAACAACAATAAATGTTGCAGCAGCAGAGCAGTGCAAAAACTTCAACTACTGGGGAGACAATTTAGCCACCGGTTGTACATCACAGAGACGTTAAATGATGTAGGCATTTTCATCTACAAGATTATTATTTTTTTTTTAGTATTTGCTCATTTCAGGTGTGTCTGTATGACATTTCCTGTCAGATGTTGGCATCAATTTACAAAAGCACACAAAGACAACCCTTTATAAAGATTTTTTTTCTTTAACATTATTTAATTACATAAAAACACACAATGCAATACAAAATATAAATGCTATTTGCATTTTGTTTGGAGTCTTTTTGTAGCCTGTCATTTTGTAGAATAGAGCTTCAGTTGTGAAACTGAGTGGAAAAATCCTTTATTATATATATATATATATATATATATATATATATATGAAGGGGTGTAAACTGTGATGAACTGATCAGAAGCCATCTCTATTTGCATTACTGCAATGTAACTCTGCTTTGAAACGATGTGTGCTGTGGGAAAAGTGATTTATTCCTTTTAACTTGCTGCTTCCTGTTTTCTATTTTAATATATTTAAAAATGGGATATATTTCTGATGCAAAGCTGAATTTTCAGCAGTCATTTGCTGACTTGCTGCTCAAGAAACGTGTCTCGTTGTCATCAGTGTTGAAAACAGTTGTGCGGTTTCTTGTTTTTGTGGACACACAACCATGTAAAATGAAGCACTGAAGACTGAAGCAATGATGCCGAAAATTCAGTTTTGATCATGGTAATGTATTACGTTTTACAAAATATTCAAGTAGAATACAGTTATTTTACATTGTAATATGTCACAATATTACGATCTGGTACTGTTGATCAAATGAATGTAGCCCTGGTCAGTATAATTGACTTCTTTCTAAATAAATAAATATATAAATAAATCTTAATTATTCTTCATTCATATTTTCCACACATACACAAGTGATTATGAATTTGTCACGTTTTATTTAAAATATTTTGATTTCAAATATTATTTAGATATGATATTCTTTTTTGTGTTTGTTTTACAGAATAAGAAAGATAAAGAGGAGGAGCATGTGGACTATACACCTGTTGCCAAAAGAAGAGAAGAAACTTGTGCAAAACCCTCTGGGTCTGAGTCTGTGGTTGAGTTTTGTAAGTGGTCGGCTTATTAGCATGATTTCTGAAGAATCAAGTGACAGTGAAGGCTGGTGTAATCATGCTGTAAATTTAGCTTTCATCACAGGAATCAATTACATTTTACAATACGTTCACATAGAAAACAGTCATTTTAAGTTGTAATAATATTTTACAATAATACTGTTATACTGTATTTTTCATGAAATAAATGCAGCCTTGATGATAAGAACAGACTTCATAAAAATTTATTTCACACATTTGATCAGTACTCAAACATACAAAGGTAAAGAAAAAACACACATTTACATCACAATAATAGCCTTTATCATGTACCTATATGAGGTTATTTACAATAAGTACATTCAAATTAAACTCAATGAAAATTACAAATGTTGCTTTGGCAGCGAGGTGAATTTTTTCATCCTTTTTTATTCCAGTTAACATGCATTTTATTTCAAATAATGAAGTAATTTTAGTTTCAGTTTTAGTTAATTACCCTAGTGCTTCCAAAAGAATGGACCTGGTAGAGCAGAGTATTCATGTGAACAATGAATTTGCGGGATTTTTAAAATCAAATTTCAGGCTTTAAGACCTGTGCATATCAAATTAATACAATATAAGTGGGGTAGGACAATGTATGGTAACACTGCAGTTCCTGTTCCTCAAATTAAGATTTTTTTCTGTACTATTCACAATTTTTTATGCCCTTAAATTTGATACAACAATTTTTAAAATATTTGAAGGACCAGCAGAAACTCTGGTGAAGGTGAATAATCTCTATCACACAGTGATAATAACTCTTTACAGTGTAAATTTATGTTACACCCTGACACTAAAGTGTGGACATAACATCCTGCTGATATAAAAATGAATTTACACCACTGTTAATTCAGACAGTAATTTTACACAGTATATGTTACAATACATCTCTGACATGTTTTTTCTTATGGCCCCTACTGCAATACCAGTGCCAGCACTTGTACACAAATTACAGTTACAACCACCAGCACAATAACAGCAGCAGCACATATTCCTTCTATAACTCCTAAAGGCAGACTTGAATCTGTATTTACATCTGTGTTTACATCCTTCTACTTTGCCCATCAGTTGTATGATATTGATTTAACTGATAAATGGCGCCATCTGGTGTTCTTTTGAAGAACAACAGCATCACCGCTGAGAGCTCAACATGAAGCAGCAGCATTTAGAGGACCACTGACTATAACGCGAAAGTGAAATGAAAATTACACTCACCAGTGACAGTAATGCTGAATCTCTTTATGCGGATGATGCTGATGGTGTGACGACGGTGGATGCTGTGGACAATCTTTAATTTATAAAGTCCAGAGTCTGTGGTTCTGGTGTTTGTGATGGTCAGAGATCCAGTCTCATGTTCCAGCCTCAGTCTGTCTCTGAAAATCTCTTCACACTGATCATCTCCACAGATCTTACTTTGATCTCTATTGATTTCAATGATGAGAATGTCATTAAAATACCACATCATCAAATCATTTGGGTTTTTAATTACTTGACCGTCTAAAGTGACAGATGTTCCTTCCTGCACTGTCGTTTTCTTCATTTCATCAGCAGAAACATCTGAAACACAAAGCAACAGCTGACTGTAGCTCTATATTGATGAAAGAAATGCCATAATACACAAGAGCTGTAGATATGCGATTTCTTGGCTTTCACTCAAAAGCAATATTTGTCCAATTTTTAATCTGAATTTGTATGATTTTATTGGCAAAATTATATGTCTGCATGTTATTTAAAATACAGGAGAATAAGTACTATACATCAATACAAGGTATTTCGAATGTTACTACTAGGGGTGTGCAAAATACATTGTCTACGATAATATTGTAATTGTTGTTTAAATTATATGTGATTTGACAAGTATATCACAAAAAAAAAACAAATAAAAACACACCCAGACAGTGCATGCTTTCACTGCATGATTTAGTCTATTAAAAGAATGTAGAGTTCAACCAAAATTCAAGAAAAAAGTGCCCCAAAATGACATTTATGTCTTTTATATTTATATCATCTTATTCTGATATAGTTACTGTAATATAACACAAAGAGTGACATTTTTTCTCCAAATATCAGCATGACTGCAAATGTGATGTTGATTTGATGAACAGTTCATTAAACAAGATGTGACTTAAATGTAAGTAACATTTCAGACACAACAGTTTTTGGCTGTAATTCGACAAGAAAAAAAGTTCCAAACAAGACACAGCAGAACTGTTTGCATCTCTGAGCAACACAACAGTGTTGTGTGAACTTTTTAAAATGAACTTTTAGATAAAATTAAGGGAAATTATAGGGAATATATATATTC
Organism: Labeo catla; assembly: GCA_012976165.1. Taxonomy (NCBI): domain Eukaryota; kingdom Metazoa; phylum Chordata; class Actinopteri; order Cypriniformes; family Cyprinidae; genus Labeo; species Labeo catla. The sequence continues at coordinate 77,360 of VONZ01001622.1, read as the reverse complement.
CCTATAATTTCCCTTAATTTTATCTAAAAGTTCATTTCTAACTTAAAAGTTAAACTTCTGCAAACTAATCACCTCATTGAATATGAAAAATATCAAAAGCTTTGGTCAGCCTGCACAACATTTTGCTAAGCGTGTTATTGTACCAGCACAAAAACACTCTCTGCAAAATATTGTCTAATTATCATTACCATATTTTTGTGTCATTATCACACATTATTATAGTCCAAAAACAGACGTGAAAATACTTTTTTTTTTCTTTTTTTTAATCTGATTTATAGGCATATTTAACATTGTTTGAAATGTCATGTGACTCACCAAGAACAGTAACATAGATCTTTTGAAATGTTCTTTTCCTGATTGTGTGAAGTTGGAAAACCCCAGCGTCTGTAGTTCTGATGTCTGTGATGGTGAGATCACCTGTCTGATTGTCCAGCTTCAGTCTGTCTCTGAATCCCTCTTTATACTGTTCATCTGTACAGATCTTATTCTGATTTCCATGGATTTGAGCGATGCGGATGTCATTAAAATACCATGTCATTCTGTCTTGTTGGTTTGTTTGAACATCAGTGTGTACTGAATCTCCCTCCATCACTGACACTTCATCTCTATCATCATTATTATCATTGCCTGAAAAAGCAATTAACAAATTATATAACCCTTCTGGAAGAGAGGGATAAGAATATACAAAAGGAAAGTGCTGCACTTTTTTTTCTAAAGATAATAATGATTATAGTTAGTGTCTATATTCATAATGTAATACATGCAAACAAACAGCAGGAGAACATCAAATTTGCACATTCACTCATCTCATGTATAATCCCACATAATGACTCACAAGCCTACTATAACAATCATGACACTAGCTATGTCAGACATCAGCTATCTAAAACAACAATAACTGCAGAGTCAGTGGATGCCCCTTTAGCGTTATTCTCCTGCAATGTTGCTTTAGCGTTATCCTCCGCCAGTATGTGAAGTGTGACGTGGACCGTGACGTGACTCCTGACATTGTTCGTGACCCCGACGGCTCGGGTGGAGTTTGCGTGTTGGCTTCTTGTTGTCACTGTTGTGTTAGCCATCGCGATTAAAGGCTTGACTAAAGTACTGTCTCGTGTCAGCAATTTAATGTACCTCATCAACACACTGGCGCTCTGGTGATATCCCTTTAGCGTTATACTCCTTCAATGTCTCTTTAGCGTTATTCTCCTGCTTGATCCCAGACAGATCTGTGGATGTCATTTTAGGGTCATCCTCCTGCAAGCTCTTGAGGAAGATTTTATTAACTAAAATATAAAGGAATTGTGTCCAAATTAATTTACTATTAGAGTTATGCAGTTCTACCCTATATGTTGCTGGGCAAGCATATCTTGTGTTGTTGTAAGAGGCCATAAGTATGGAAAAATAGACAAGCCCATATGATAAATTTTTGGGCCCCACTAGCAGAGCTATATCTCTTGTTATTTTAGGGGCCACTAAGAGGCCGTTAAGGAAAACCATCTGAGACCCCCAAATGATTTAAGGTGACATGCTTACGTGAGAAGACCACTATATAACGCTGTCCTCAACCAAGTAAAGATCAGTTCTCTATAGGCAACTCGGCTTGATTGTTTCGGCAATAAAGTCTATCTTTTGGCATCAAAACCCAAGACTCGAGAGTAATTCTTTGAAGGGGAAGAGGGGAAACCACAACACTCTCAGCTGAATCAGTGGTTGCCACTTTAACGTCATCCCCCTTCGTGCTTCCAGCCTGATCAGTGGATGTCTTTTTAGCGTTACCCTCCCGTGGACACCCAACTGGATCATCAGATGTCTTTTCAGCCATCTCATCAATAAGGGGCAATCTTTCTCCACCATTCTCCTGAAAAAAAAACTGATTCACAGAAGGTAATACAAATTCTTGTGAAAAAACTCAACACAAATGTTTTCCCTATGATGTTTGCTGAATGTAAGATCCTCAAATAAAAGATCTCACAGAAATCCCAAAAGATACATACTGTATCACCTAAAGCCCCAATATACCTATGGTGAAGTTCTTTTCCTTTTTCACTTTAGAGTTAAAAAATACGTTTGAAATATGTGACCAGCGATATACTGTTTGCAAACATCTTATTTAGATGAATATGTAAATAAGTGCTGTGCACTTTCCTCTCAATAGCAAAATAAACACACAACAAAAATAACAGTGCTGAGAAAACAGCATTTAAGAAAGTATCTTATCATAGCAATGTAAATATGTTTGCACAAGCTGCAATTTGGTACTCCAGTCATGTCACATTTATTTATACACAATTTATACAATAGAGCTTTAAAGCAAGCATCTTCAGTTTCTATAAAGCAGCTCTCCAAAATACTCATGTTTTTACTCACAGACGTCTGATCTTGAGGGAATGAACAGTATAAATGAACTGGAGAAGATTTCCAAGTCAAAGAAGGTGGAGCCCCAGAGCCACATCTACCAATTGTGTAAACACCACAGACCAATGTTAGAGCAAAGCAAGCTCTTTCAAACTCCCAAAAACAAACTCCAACAAAGGAACTTTTTTTTTTTTTGGTCTAATTCGGTTTTGGTTTAAAATGATATCACACCAGTTAGTTTTCTGATGTTGCTTGAAGTATATTGGGGCTTTAACAGTTCTCAAATAAGTTATTCTTTAATTAATAAAGAAGTATTATAATTTATTGTCAATTCATAGGTTTTTACAGACAGATTCTGTGTACATAGTATCTTACCTGGTCAGGCGGTGGCATTTTTTCTGTTTAAACAATAACAAACAAACGAACAAACAAACAGAAAACATTACTTTATTTCACAATAAATCTTACTATTCCACCTTGTCAAATCATCTGTATGCAATACTTGCCATTTTTACTTAATCTCCTGTGGTGACAGTAAATCATACCAGCAGCTGCAACCAGCCGAACAGCAACAACAACAGCAGCAGCAGCAGCAGCAGCAGCACCTGAATCTGGAACAGCTAAAGACAGACAGTCATTATCAGGGGTGTCGCTGTGTTTTTTGGCCCCCCTAAACAGCATATTGACCCAGGCCCCCCGTGTTTGATCTCAGTTATATTGTAATATTGAATGAAAGCTTACTTCTTCAAACAGGCCACAACAAAAATGTTTAACTGGTCAATTTAACTCTATCAGTTTTATAAAACTGTTCATGTGCAAAAGCACTGAATGGCTAAAATGACACTCACCAGTGACAGTAACACTAAATGGCTTTATGATGTAAAACCTGCTGCTGTTGTTCTGTAGTTTATAAAGTCCAGAGTCTGTGGTTCTGGTGTTTGTGATGGTCAGAGATCCAGTCTGATCCAGCTTCAGTCTGTCTCTGAATCTCACATCACACTGTTCATCTGTACAGATCTCACTCTGATCTCCAGCGATTTCAGCAATGAGATTGCCATTAAAAAACCATGTCATCGAATAATTTGGATTTTTTACTAGACCAGGATCTAAAGTGACAGATTCTCCCTCCTTAACCAATTTTCTTTTCATTTTATCACGTTCAGCTGCAGCACCTGAAACATAAATAAACAGCTGTTGGAGGATCTTCTGGAGGAAAACATCACATAATATTAAAGAACTGTGGATATGAAAGTAATAAAACAAGACCTCTTGACTTTCTGTGCTATTAACACGTTTTAAACATTTTACACTTTGCACTTTGGATTCCTAGTTGGAAAAAAAAAAAAATGACTATGAAAGAAGAGATGGGTTTTAATAGATTATTAGTATAGCTAGCTGATAAAACTAATAATCAATGAAAAAAATGCTGTAGATCATAGTGACTTAAATTTATAAGTCTACAAATTCCATTTTAACATGAAATCATGTAAATATACAGGTAAGAAGAAAAATCGCCTCTAAATTTCACAGCAAAATAAACTAATAACACATTAATGATGTAATTTATGTTTTTAAACATAACTCACCATGTACAATAACACTGAAGCTGTTTTCACTGTCGATGTTGCTGCTGCTTATTAGTAGTTTATAAACTCCAGAGTGTTTGTTTGTGATGTTTATGATGGTCAGAGATCCAGTCTGATGATCCAGCTTCAGTCTTCCACTGAATCTCTCAGTACCTTCATTACACTGAACATCTGTACAGATCTTACTGAGATCTCCAGTGATTTGAGCGATGCGAGTGTCATTGAAATACCATCTAATTCTGTCTTGTTGTTTTGATTTAACACCAGTGTGTAGAGTGACTGAATCTCCCTCCATCAATAACACTCTGTCTATATCAACACCAGATGCACCTGAAGAAGAAATTAATCAGAATTTTTAATCAATTCACCTTCTTCACCAATTCACCAATTCATTTCTTCCAAATGAATGCACACTCTATTAAATAAAACTGGAAACTGGTCAACACATCAAGAAGACAAGAAAACTGATGAAAACTACCCAGATCTGAGAGAAAAAAAGTTAGTGACTCTATATAACACGTCAAAATAACAAACACAGAAAATGAACTATTTAGTAAATAAATACCATTAGTAACTTTTCAAGTGGCATAAATAAATGAGGGTTTATGTTTGGTACAGCTGAGATGCAAGACTATCTCTAAAACAATGTTTTGGAATAAACAACAAAGGCTTGAGATGAGATGTGTTAAAAATAATTACACGCAAGATAATTTTAAGGACAAAAACAAATGCCATGAAATAAAACGTGAGCAATATCTTGGGGTGTGGTGACTGTGGAGGAATAACTGGGGGAATAATTAAATTTGCTGTTTTAATCGGAGATCACTGACTAATGCAATGCCTCACCCGCTGAGAACTGTCTGTTTGCAACACGCAATTCACCAAGTAGTAGTCAAAAATGTCTCCATAAATGCCTTGCCATGGTCGTGCAAATAAATAAATAAATAAATAAAAAATGCCTGCAAAATCCAAATTATTTTATTGAGCTGCGAAAACGCACGTAGGTCCGCGCTGTGCTTTCGGCTGGTTAATGAGTAAGCGATACTTACAGCCTACAGGCGGAGCAACATAATTCATCTTTGCATCTATGGCGCACTGTGATTGGGATGATTTACATACAAGATAGACTACTGTCACTACAGATGATGCGCCAGTCCTTGGCAATACAGCACGTTATGACAGATTACCAAACCAGCCATAACTGCATAACGTGATTATTTGGCCAGTAATATTGTCTGTTAAAGTTATATTCGCTATAACATTTATTGTGCAGTTGAGGACTTGACTTTGGCTTAAACCCTTATTGCGGTTTTTCAGGGAGACAGAGCTTAAGAAGAGAGAAGGACGAGCATCCCATGTGCTACAGTGCTAGTAAAACGTTACTGTTTCTATGTATAAGACGCAATTAGCTTGCATATTTCTTATTCTTGCAGCCACACCATGGCTAAGAAAAGCACTAGCCTGCTTTTATACCCAATAGAGTGCGCTAAACTGCTTTTCTCAGAGGACTACAAAAATACTTATTACCAGATCATTGCGCTGCCTCCTATTGCCCGTTTAAATGTTAACAAACTCAGTTAAACACAGAATATGTAAAAATGTCATATTAACATCTTATAATATCAGTTGTCTACATAATGCTTGCCATATGCTGTGGTGACAGTAAATCACACACAGTCACCAGCAGAACATATTCCTGCTATAGGAGCTGAAGACAGACCTGAATGTGCAGTAATAAAGACAAATGGTTATTATCAAACATAATTGTCTGATAATTGGTTTTACTGATATTTTTGACTGATGTGTGCACCGTACTTGGGTCATCACCATTATAATATTGATTTAACTGATAAACAGTGTCATCAGGTTTGTGTTTGTGTTTTTAAGAAATAGCCTTTCCAGAATATGACATTGAAAGCATCATCTTTTCTCCACATGCTCAAAATAAATAAATAAATAAATAAATAAGTGAGTGAGTGAGTTTAACCAAGTTAAATAGCAGCGAATTGGTTAAGAAGATAAACATTTACCTTTGGGTATAGAGGCAAAAGTGTCATGGACATGCATGTGCAACACTACACAACCCACATCCTTCACTCCCTCCTCCTCAAAGCATATGCAGGTGTGTTTATGCAACCAAGTAGTGATCACAGCGTACTTTGATAGACTCTTAGACCCTCCTGAATGTTATCTTTTCTAAAACCAGGAAAATTTATCATCATTTTTTCACTATATTATGACTCACATAACATGATTTCATGTTTTTGTTTTCAAATTTCAGCTTGATACTCAGTGTTTGTGTGTGTGTGTGTGTGTGTGTGTACACAAATGTTCTAGATAAAACCCACTGAACTTGTTGAACCATTTTCAAAAAAGGACTTTCACATTCTTTGTCAAATGCAGTTTCTCATCTTGGTCTGTTGTTACCGTAGACTTAAGCAGGACAGGAAGAAGCCCCTCTCCTACAAACTAAACACATACGCTCTCAAAGCCCAAGGTCATGCAGAAGATGCTATGTGACCCAAAAGATCAAACCACGTTTCCTAAGAACACCAACTGCAGCGGGTTTCTGTTTGACTCGGAGGATGAGCTACAAGTGCCGTTGTGTATATTTCAGTAAACCTGGTAATGTGAGATGAGAGACATTGTACACTGTAAAAAGTGGTGACCTGCAATTGTTACTTTAAAGAGCTATTTCACCTGATTTAACCCTGATTTAAAATTACGTTGTTTGTATAAATTAATGCATGAATTTTAAACTTACGTAAGACTAGTTATTACACAGATTACCATTTTGGGTTACCCATTTTCAGTGTACTTAAAAAAAAATACATGCAAAATCATTAGAGTTAGGCTCTATTTGACCATGAAATGTACTTTGTCCACAGTACACACAATATTCTTCACTTTTAGCTATTTAACATAGTCAAGGTAACTAGACAAATAATTTAAATTAATTAAATTTTTAATAAATTAAATTATTAAATAAAGAGCATTTTCCAGTAATAATAATAATAAAGAATTAATAAGAACATTTATATGTATCTATAACATGCATTTAGTGTGTGCCTGTGTACGTGTGTGAGAACTAGGAGGGACAAACTCTGTCGTGGGAGGATTCACACACTGTTCTGCTGTGTTCTTAACAGACTTATTAGATAAGACTCTGAACTGTTGAATAAAAATGTTTCATGTCTTTACTTTATGCTGTTTGTGCTGGTGGAGTCTGATTGGTAAGTTATACATTTATTTTATGGCTTAACTTTTCTCCCCATTACACAATAATAAACCTGCTGCTACTGTTAGGATGTTGTTAAATTAGAATATTTTCGTCTGCTGTGTTCAAATCTTGTGATGTTCTAAAAATCTTCAATTTCTGTCTCTGCTGCTGTTCAATTCACATTAAAACCATCACAAACTGGTTTCAGGTTTTGTAAATTATCAGGAGACTTAATTTGTGACAAAACCTCTTTTAATGTTTTCAGGTGTGTTTGGTGAGTCAGTGTCAGTGATTGAGGGCGATTCTGTTACTCTACACACTGATCTTACTGAAATACCTAAAAACGAAGACATACTGTGGAAGTTTGGGTCTGAAAAGTCCATCATAGCTGAAATCAGTAAAGCTGCTGAAACCACATATCATGATGTTCTTAATGGGAAATTCAGAGACAAACTAAAGCTGGACAAACAGACTGGATCTCTGACCATCACAAACATCACAACTCAACATGCTGGACTTTATGGAGTACTGATAAATGGAGCTATACTGACATCAAAAGCATTCAGTGTTTCTGTCTATAGTGAGTAGAAATCATTTATTCAAATGTTCAAATATTATTATTTTATTAAAGGAATAAGTTTACGGTGAGGCACATACAATGGGGTCAATTTTAGGAATTTAAAGTAGAAGTGTGAGGCTTATAATTTCATAAAAACACATTATTGTGTATTATTAGAACTAAAGCTGTCTAAATTATATATATATATATATATATAAGTACCCACAGCTGGGTAGTAACAGATTACATGTAATCCAGATTATGTAATCAGATTCTAAAAATTAAGTACTTGTAAATAGATTAAATTACATTTTAAAATACTCGCAAACTGAATACAGATACTTTTTTTTATAAATTACATGATTACATATGAAGAGTTCAGATGCAAAAGCCTCTAAGTCCATGTGAAGTTTTTTCTTCACAATAAGCATTTTTAATCAGGTTTCTACCTAAGTACTGGTACTTCTGATTGGGCTGAAGCTGGGTTTTTAGCGAGTTTGAAGTAAAAGTATTTGATGGATGTATACTATGTGTCGAGAGTATTCACTCAGTATCATTATCTCATTTTTGACCGAGGTGGCTTTTAGCTGGTTTTGCATCGGAACTCTTCTTATTATTCACACAACAGCAATTATTCATAATTTATTGATTCTCCCTAATTCCTCTTTTTTTAATCTTTTAAATGTTCCTTTTTAAAACAGCCTACTGCTTATATACATTTATAAAAGTCTTCCAGTTTTGTCGGCATTCACACAAAGACCAGTCATTATTTAGGTGGCTACACAACATTTGACCACTGGATTTACAAAAATAATTTCAGGTTTAAGAACTGCTTCAACTGTCAGACACTTTGGACTGTTTTGTGTGTGCTTTCCCTGTGTTGCCCTTATTTGGTCTTTCTGTTCCATTTCTCATTTATCACGTCACTGTTTGATTGTTCACCTGTCTCCCCCTGATTGGTTGTTTCCATGTATATAAGTTTGGTTGTGTTCCTGTTTAGATCGTTGGTTCTTAATGTCTTTTTACGTTGTGTTCGCTGGTTCCCTACGGTTTCCTGTCTGTTCCTATTTCCCTGTGGATTATATTAATAAACTCTATGCATCGGACCTCCTCGCTCCTCCTCGTCATTCCCCATACACAACAACATGACATCAAAATTACATTTGATGCATTGACCTTTATTTTAATTATTACTTAGTGGGTTATTATTATCCATGTAATACTGTGTCTTTGGAAGGCTTTTGTCTTTCAAACATATTCAAATGTTCAAATTCATGTTATTTCTTATATACATGGAATGCAAGCATTCCCCCTTTTTTTCTGTAATTTGAACCTGCCTCAACTAATGTATTTACTTAAAGTACCTGTAATGATTGGTCAACAGAGTCGGGATCCATTTGCAGCATTTATTGGAAGCAGGGTCAGACAGGCAGGGTCAGTACACAACAGAACAGTGTTATCAGAGATGTGACAGAAGTGCGTCGTAAACAGGCGAGAGGTCAGGGCGGGCAGCAGGCAGAGTAACAATAATCTGCAAACAAAGCAGAGAGTCCAATAGGCAGACAGCAAGGGTCAAACAACGAATAAGCAGTCCAGGGAACCACAGAGGTCGGGGTTGTTACAGAGCCCCCTCCCTGGGAACGGCTCCTGACGTGAGGAGGCTGATGGCGCCGGGGTCTTCCCCGAGGGTGAGGGGCAGGCTTATCCGGATGAGCTGAGTGAAATTCGGGGGTCAAAGAGGGATCCAGAATGTCCTTGGAATTAACCCAAGACCTCTCCTCCGGACCATACCCCTCCCAGTCCACGAGATATTGAAGTACTCCGTCCCGGCGCCGAGAGTTGAGGATCTCCCGGACCCGATACGCCTCCTCACCGTCGATTATCAGCGGAGGGGGACTCTGGACCCGATCCTCGTCTAGGTCGTCCGCCCCTCTCGGAGCACCAGCAGCCTTAAGCAGGGATACATGAAAAGTGGGTGAGATACGGTATTGAGAGGGAAGAGCCAAACGATAAGATACAGGAGTAATTTGTCTTATGACCTTAAATGGACCCACATACCTGGGACTGAGTTTGCGGCAGGGGAGTCTGAGACAAAGATCTCTGGTAGAGAGCCAGACCCTGCCGTGCAGCTCAGCTATTTCTGTCAAAATGTCCCATTGAACGGGTGCTACGATGAGAGTGGATGGTAAAATGGGGTCAGGTAGAAGTGGTTGGTAGGCGGACTCGAACTGGCGAGAGAGTGCATCCGCTTTGGTATTTTTTGACCCAGGACGGTAGGTTACAGTAAACTTGAAACGAGTGAAAAACAACGCCCATCTGACCTGTCTGTGATTAAGTCTTTTTGCTGAGCGTAGGTATTCAAGATTACGGTGGTCAGTTAGTACAGTGAAGGGAAGTTTGGCCCCCTCGAGCTAGTGACGCCATTCTTCCAGAGCCGCTTTCATTGTGAGCAATTCACGGTTGCCAATGTCGTAATTCTGTTCGGCCTGATTCAATTTGCGGGAGTAAAAGGTGCACGGGAAGAGCTTTGGTGGATTTCCGTGGCATTGTGACAGAATAGCCCCGATGCCTGTACTGGAAGCATCGATCTCTACAATGAACTCAAGCTCCGGATCGGGGTGATGGAGAATGGGTGCTGTGGAGAAGCGTTCCTTGAGAAGGTGGAAGGCGCTGCTTGCAGCTGATGACCACAACAATCGATTACCTCCTTTCTTGGTTATAGACGTTAAAGGGCCGCTACGGAGCTGAAGTTTCTGATGAAACGTCTGTAGAAGTTGGCAAATCCTAGAAATTTCTGCAGCTCTTTGATGTTTGTTGGTTGGGGCCAATTCAAGACTGCCTGCACCTTGCGGTCATCCATAGCCACTCCATCCGGACTTACAACATAACCCAAGAATGTGGTTGAGGTCTGATGAAATTCACATTTCTCCGCCTTGGCATATAGTTGGTGAGAGATCAGGCGTTGTAACACTGCCCCGACATGAGTGATGTGAGTGTTGAGTGAGTCTGAGTAGACAAGAATATCATCCATGTAGATAATGACCCATCTGCCAAGCAACGTCGTTTATGAAGGCCTGAAATACAGAGGGACTGTTGACTAGCCCGAAGGGCATAACCCGGTACTCATAGTGGCCAGTGGTGGTGGAGAAGGCCGTCTTCCATTCATCCCCTTCTCTGATGCGAATTAAATTATAATCGTTACGGAGGTTGAGCTTGCTGAAGTACTTAGCTGAGTGAAGCTGTTCTAGGGTTGGAGGAACAAGGGGTAATGATATTTTACTGTGATCTCATTCAAACCTCTATAGTCAATGCAGGGTCGAAGACTGCAATCTTTCTTTTTTACGAAGAAGAAACCAGCTGATGCAGGAGAGGTGGAAGGGACTATGAACCCCTTAGCCAGTTCCTCCTCTATATAAGCCTTCATGGAGTCAGTTTCAGGTTGAGAGAGGGGAAAAATTCTGCCCTTGGGTGGAGTGGTTCCAGGAAGCAGCTCTATGGCACAGTCACTGGGTCGATGTGGAGGTAGCTGAGTGGCCTTGGACCTGCTAAAAGCCTCAGCTAGATCGTGATACTCGGGGGGAATTACGTCAATGTTAGGGGAATCCAGTTTGTCCGAGGCCACCTCCATCTGCTTGGGTTTGAGAGCGGGAAAACACTGAGGGAAGCACCTGTCTGACCATTGGGTAATTTGTCCTTCTGTCCAGGAAATCTGGGGTTCGTGTAACCGAAGCCAGGGCAGTCCGAGAACGCCAGGGTTGGTGGGTGCTTGAATGATGAAGAAACGAATGGTTTCAGTGTAAAGAGCGCCGGTGGTCAGAAGAATGTCCCCTGTCGTATGCTGGACCCGACCGGCGCCCAGAGGTCTTCCGTCTAGCGCTGCCACTGCCAGAGGAGAAGTACAAGGTATGAGTGACAACCCATGAGTTTCAGCAAAATGTATGTCCATAAAATTTCCTGCTGCACCAGAATCAATTAGAGCAGTTGTGTGAATCAGCTTATCAGAAAGAGCGAAGCTCACAGGAATGGTAACAGATTTAGAAGGGTTGGTGTATTGACTCACCACAGAGGAAGTTTGTTGCAAGGGTCTGGATGGGCAGGAGGTTTTCATGTGGCCGGGCTCACCACAATATAGACAGAGGTTATGTTGATAACGGCGATTTCTTTCTTCCGAGGTGAGTCTCATGTGGCCCACTTGCATAGCTTCATGTTCAGGAACTGATGGAGGGTTAGGTAGATGAAATGACGCACTCCTAATGGGTCTCCTGGAGCGAATAAGATTGTCAATGCGGATGGCCAGATCAATCAGCTCGTTCAAAGATTGCCCCTCATCGCGGCAGGCAAGCTCAGCTTGTAATTTGTGATTCAACCCCTTTCGAAAGTGCAGTTTTAATGGATCATCAGGCCAGCCAGTTTGTGCAGTGAGTGTGTGGAACGTTAGAGAAAATTCTGCTGCAGAGCTCTTTTCCTGTCGTAAAGTTAAAATCTGTTCGCCTGCACTGTCACCTCCTTCAGGATAATCAAACACTTCCTTAAAATGTTGGAGAAAAAATTTCAAATTAAATTAGAGCATTTGGAATCATGAGCTAATGAACTATAATTTATAAGCAATCTATCCAGCTCTGATTATAATCTTACACAGGAAACATTAGTAAGTGATTTTTCAAAGTAATGTCACGTTAACACATATTGTTTATGTCTTGTGGCTGTACAGCTGAAACAATGAGTATCCATATTTCTGCTCATTCTCTTGTGTGTTTTCCAGCTCATCTGCCTGTTCCTAACATTATCAGAGACTGCTCTGCATCGTCATCAAAGGAGAGATGTTCGTTGGTGTGTTTAGTGGTGAATGTGAGTGATGTGACTCTCTCCTGGTACAAAGGAAACCGTTTATTGTCCAGCATCAGTGTGTCTGATCTCAGCATCAGTCTCTCTCTACCTCTGGAGTTGGAATATCAGGATAAAAACACCTACGGCTGTGTGATCAACAATACCATCAGCAACCAGACCAGACATCTCAACATAACCGAGCACTGTCAGCCATGTGCAGGTAAGCCATGTACTAAGCTGATATCTCACAGTTATACAGTGCTGGTGTTTGATTGTTGCAGATCAGACAGACAGATTCAATCACAGTAATAGCTCATTTTGTTCATTACCTTCATCTTATATAGTGATCTCTATTCCTGTTGCTGTATCTCTGTTGATGGTTGCTGCAGTCGTGTTCTTCCGGATCTACAAGAAATTGATCAAGAAGGCAAGTGTTACCAATAAAACAATACTTTTAAAATATTCTCTAAACATATTGATTGATTGATTGATTGATTGATTGATTGATAGCCCTATTTATCATTTACTCATCTAGTACCTTTTTTTTTAAAGAAACTGAACGTATGTGTAGTTATTGGGTTTGGTGGTTCATGTGGACTACGCTCATGTCAGAAGAGATATATATAAAGGCACTGGGGAGCTATATTTAGATATATAGCTATATAAGCTCGTCTCATTTATGCCAGTTTGCATTTAATAATACAACAACTTTTCTGAGACTTCAAAAACCTAGTCTGTTGTGATTAGTGTACGCTTACAGCATGTGTCAAAACTACCATTACTAGAATTGAATTACATCTCTGTAGGCTTACTTAAGCATTACATGACTGATGCATCAATACAGTTTGTAAAACAAATTGTTACTTCATCCTTTATCATAACTCAACGTAGTAGGTACAACAGACAGTCTGCATTAACCAACACAGTTTTAGGTAATAGTGGGCCCCAGTGTTGGGCATGTTACCTTTAAAAAGTAATTAGTTACATACATATAAAGCTTAATGGCACATTTTTTAAATATCTGACACTTAGCATCAGTCTGTCAAGCATTATACTATGACATTATATGATGTAATAATTTAGCATTAAACTTTAGTAATTAGAACTTTAGTAATTAGAGTATGAATGCATATTTGTCATGTTGACTGAATTTAGGACTGGTGGTGTAATGGAGCGAGGGAGACGTGAAGCGGGTGTATCCAAATACAAAGCTTTATTTATGTTAGACAAAGACATCGGTCAAAACAGGCAAGGTCAGACATCGGCAAACAGGTATATGAGAAGCAAGACAGAAGAGTAGTCCGTGAAGCAGGCGAGGGTCGATGAACGGTGAATGTAATCCAAGGGGCTAGGCAAAAGGGTAATCCGAGAAACATACAAAAAATCCACAGAGCAGGCAGCAAGACAGACAAAACGAGATGACCAGGTGAGAAAGCTGAACTAGGGGACTAGGGAACTGCTTCGTAAAGGCTGCTAGTACTAGGAGAGAACTAAACGCAACAAGCACAATCCGCAATCCAATACTCGGCGAGATGCAAGGGGAAGTCTGAGGCTTTTATAGGGCATCTGATTGGATACAGGTGTGTGCGAGTAATCAGTGCAAAGGATGATGGGGAACGTAGTCCGGGGTGTGGTGCAACAGTCTGTGTAGTGTGAAATATCAGTGAGATGCACAGGCGACCTCTGGTGGTGGGCAGACCGGACAGGATTCATGACAGGTGGTGGTGCTTAAGATATTGTTTGTAATTTAGTGTTTTTATAAAAGGAGGAAACAATAATATTGATAAGATAACAAAACTACTACAAATTCTACTACTAATAACAAAATAAAATGCACCAAGTATTAATGAGCTGCTGGGTTCATGAATATTAATCACGTTGTCTGCGTTGCTCGAACTGATTTGCTGAAATCAGAACAGGGGCGATAATAGGTGAGCACCAGCCAGTGAGATTGTAACAGGAAACAACATCTTCTCGACACGTCTATAACAGGAACTAACAGAAGCGTTCGAGGTGATCTATCTGTCAATAAATGGGAAAACAAATTAACTGTACTTAACTGAAAAAGTATATTTAATGCACTATCTTACTAGTTACTTGAAAAAAAAGTAATCTAATTACGTAACTCACATTACTTCTAATACATTATCCCCAACGCTGATTATGACTAACACACCTGTCTACATCTTGTGTATCCAAAGTTTAAACTTATCAAAATTTTGGATATACCAGAGCATTCTGAGAAAGAATGCCAAGTTTCATGAACTTCCCCCAATGCCCGTGTGCTAAATGATCATCGGTTTTAACTGACAGATGAAGGCAGATGTCATCCACTAGGATCAGTCTTTCTAAAGATAAACTATAGCCTGTGGTATGATCAGCATAGATGGTTTTTATTGTGCCTTTTTTATTGCAGTTATATTATTTGTCCTTTTTGAAGCTTGAAAGCCCCTGCGCACTATCTCCTGTTAATTTATGAAATAGTGTTTCAATTGTAAAACTGAAAGTAAAAATTATTATGTTTGTGAAAAACATTGGTTACATGCATTTGGAATGATGTATGGGTGAGTAAATGATGAGAGAGTTAAAGTTTTTAGGCTATCACTGAATCAATAATTTCCTGTTTATCATGGTAAAGCCACTTTCGAAAAAGTCTGTATTGTATAAAGAGCTCAATAAACAAAGGTAACTTGGCTTGTACTATCCCTTTAAACTGGGTGTTCATGTTTAATATATATGTATAAATATATAAATATATTTCTAAGCCAAAAACGTTTTGCTTTGGAAATTAATGCAATAATTTGTTTAAATATATTAGATATTTAATGTTTTACAATTGTACTATTTTTACTGTTTAGTCATCAAATAAATGCAGCCTTGGTCAGTATAAATGACTTCTTTCAAAAACAGGCTGGCAAGTTTTGAATATCAAAAAACATAGTTTAGTTTATCAAAGAGCAGTTTTTTTTTTTTGGTTAGTTTGCAAGGACACAAAGTGTAATACCTATATTGTATACCTATTATGCACATTTGTGTCCTCATGTATCCATTCAAGCATGCACACACACAAACACACACACACAATGCATGTAATTCTTAATTTGTCACTTTTTATTTAAAATATTTTACATCTTGCATGTTTTTTTACAGAATGAGAATATTACAGAATATGAGCACATGGACTATACACCTGTCGCCATAAAAAAGGAGGAAACTCGTACAAAACCCAAGTCTGTGGTTGAGTTCTGGGAGTGGTCAACATATTAGAATGATTTCTGAAGGATCACATGATACTGAAGACTGGAGTAATGATGCTAACAATTCAGCTTGATCACAGGAATAAATACAATTTTGCAATACAGTCACACAGAAAACAGAAATCTTACTGTTTTTACTGTACTTTTCATCAAATAAATGCAAGCTTAATGATCAGAAGAGACTACAAATGTCTCATTTATTCTGATCACACACTGATCATTTACAATATTTAAGCAGCTTTCTAAAAAATTGATAAATTAGTAAAACTAAAACATCAATGGCCAGTTAATTGTTGTAATATTCTAAATCAGGTTAAGGAGTTATGTGTATGACAGTATGTTTGACTCCAAAAACAGAAATGATCCTAAAACATTTACAACACAAAAATAGGCTTCACCATGTACTTATATTGAGGTAGTATACAACAAGTACCAAACAAAACAAATCCAAAAAAGGTAGTAAGTGAACAAGAGTGCCACCTAGCGTTATTTTAGTATTACTGACATACTATTATACTGTTGTTATACTATATTATAGTTGTTTATGTTTGTTTGTTTGTTTAAATATTTTCAGTTTTAGTAATTTTGCTAGGATTTTAAACATTTTTAATAGCTTTCTTTTTTTAAATTATGCATTTCATTACAGTTTTTAGCACATTCAAGTTAAACTCAATGAAAATGAAAAATGTTGCTTTGACAACTTGATGAAAAATATGCTTTTGTTAATATTTTATTTTACTTCAGGTAGCATTTATATTATTTCAAGAAACAAAACACTGTTTTAGTTTCAGTTTCAGTTTACTCTAACTCTGATCCCACCTAAAAACAGGGCTTCCAGCATATTTGAATCGTGTTCAGGCAAATAATCTTCACCACACAGTGATTATAACCATTTACAGTGTACATTTATGCTACATCTTGACCCTAAAGCAGAGTCATGACATCCTTCTAATACAAAATGTATTCATATCACTGTTCATTTACAAATACATTTTGCACA
Organism: Labeo catla; assembly: GCA_012976165.1. NCBI lineage: Eukaryota > Metazoa > Chordata > Actinopteri > Cypriniformes > Cyprinidae > Labeo > Labeo catla. Next base: position 60,556 of record VONZ01001622.1, on the reverse strand, counting down.
AAATATCTAACAATACAATATTTACAGTATATCTCACAATACCTCACCCTTTCGCCTCCAGTGGACAATATAATACTTTACAGCTGCAATCACCAGCAGGAAAAAAACAGCAGCAGCAGCAGCATATAATATTGCTATAAGACCTGAAGATGGACCTGAATGTGAAATGATAAAGACAGACAGTCATTATTACAAGAGGTCAACTGATAATCAAGGTTACCACTATATTTTTTTTTTTCTGATATTTACATCTTCTGATTTCGTTAACGTTTGTATGATATTGATTTTAACTAATAAATGGCGCCATCTGGTGCTAAAACAGCATCAGAGCACTAAGAAATAAATATGAATGAGCATCATTTAAAGGACAACTGATTCACACGAAATGATCAAAATTACACTCACCAATGACGGTGATGCTGAATCTCTTAAAGCTGATGATGCTGATGTTGTGACGATGACGAATGGTCTGAACGACCTGTAGTTTATAATCTCCAGAGTCTGTGGTTGTGGTGTTTGTGATTGTCAGAGATCCAGTTTGTTGATCCAGCTCCAGTCTGTCTCTAAATCTCTCATCACACTGATCATCTGTACAGATCTTACTCTGATCTCCAGTGATTTCAGCAATGAGAATGTCATTAAAATACCATCTCACTGCATCATTTGAGTTTTTTATTTCACCAGGATTCAAAGTAACAGGATCCCCCTCCTTCACTGACATTTCCTTCACTTCATCTCGCTCATCAGCAGGAACACCTGAAACACAAACCAACAGCTGACTGTAGCTCTATTGGTTAAAGAAGTATCATAGAGAACTGTATGCGCTTCTCAGTCTGAAAAGCAATAATGTCCACTTCTTATTCTGAACTTCAAATTCTACTTTCAAATCAAAAGTGACAAAATGTTAAATGACTCACCACCAACAGCAAAATTGAAAATCTTTTGGATGATTTTTTTCCTGATGATCTGTAGTTTATAATCTCCAGTATCTGTGGTTCTGACGTTCATGATGGTCAGAGATCCAATCTGATAGTCCAGCTTCAGTCTGTCTCTGAATCTCTCATCACAGTGTTTATCTGTACAGATCTTACTCTGATCTCTAGTGATTTGTGCAATGCGAATGTCATTAAAATACTGATTCTGTCTTCAGTATTTTTATCATCATCACTGATACTTCATTTTTATCATCATTACCATCATTGCCTGAAAAAGCAATGAACAATTGATTATAAATCACTTCTGGAGGAGAGGGATAAGAATATAAAACACAGCTCATTACCTGGACTTTGTACCGTAAATTTACAGTCTGTTAACTTACAGTCTGCCACCGGTAAAAAACAGGAGTTTTTCTGTTTTAATGGTGTATTTATATATATATATATATATATATAAAGCAAATAAATCCAGCACAATATACAAATTGAACATGGTTTATTTTTATTTAATTTAAACATTCTTAAAAGTGCATTCAATGGCTTTTGTTTGCCTTAAGTGGGTTAGGACTAAACAATATCAAATACTCAATTCATTTAACAATGTGTCAACTCAGGCAAAATGCCTGTATTGTAAAAGACAGTTTAGCTTTAAACAGTAACAGACAGAATTTAAAAAAAAAGAAAACATGAGCATCTGTACAATACAGATGTTGTACTAAAAAGTGGTCACAAAATTTAAAATTCAAACTGTTAAACAGTCAAGATTCGAAACTTTTTTTTCTTATAAGAGAAAACAATATTGTTTAGAGGGATAGTTCACACAAAAATGTTAATTCAGTCAATTACTCAGCCTCATACCATTCCAAACCCATAAGACTTTCATTCATTTTTAGAACACAAATTAAGATTATTTTTAGTTAAATCTGGGTACTTTCTGTCCCTGTTGATTGTCTATGCAACTACCATTTTCAAAGTCCAGAATAGTATAAAGTATGTGACTCCAGTGGCTTGACAACAGAATTTTGAAGTTCATTGTAACAGAAATATCATTGAAGTGATGCAATTCATTATAGGGGATGTATTATTTCCCATTTAACTGCATGTTTAATGCAAGTGCCATTTTTTTTTTTTTTTTCAATTTAAAAACTCAAATATTACATGGATTTTCGAAATTATTCATGCAAGAGTCTTGGAGGAATGCATAGCCACTTGGTTGCCTTCATCTCAAACCACGTTCAGGATTTCTTCACAGGAAAATTCTAAAAGAAATGCATATGACAAAAAATTAAATGAATTAAACTGAACTACAGAGTAATATGCAGGTTGGAGTGGAAAAATAGTCATACAGTATTTAAAGTTCATTAAATCAACTGCAATCCATAATACTTTCCAATTGTTTACACATTGCTTAACTTACATTTCCAATAGTCTCCATTTACATCTGTCATACGAGCTTGTCAGATCATCGGTGTCTTAAAATATACTTCATTATTCTCAATTAAATAAACAAATACACATTTCATAACATACGTGTTGCTCACTTCTGCATGAATTCCAATGTAAGTGCCGCCTCCTCTGGGTATTTGTAGCTCACAACCGCAACAGTGGTCATTAACTTCTTGAACGACAGCAATATTGAACTGCCCATCACCTTAAACACAAAACACATTACAAAATGACCATATACATAATGACAAGCAGTTTGAACACACCTTATGCACACCAGGATAATAACATGCAAAAGTAATCAATCCAATCATTTTGGTAACGTTAGCACGTTGTCTGTGACATGGCTTCCGACGCATCAGACAGCAAACAACTTCACATTGTTGTGAAAGTCAACAGAATAAATGACTCAATAACTATTTTCTTTCTGATACTTAACACTAATGTTAAATAAAACTGTTATTAAAACAGAATACAAACCCATGATAAGAATGCAGGTGTGCTTGAGATTCACAGTACAGCAGCAATCACGTTCTGTCATTAAAAAGAAAACGAAAGAAACACAACGGTCATTTTGACATGTCGTGTGCATTTGTCCATTAGAGTGATAAAGATAACTCGAGGAGCTGACGTTACCGGACTGCTTACCTGAAGCGACTACCGCGCCTCGGACGCCTCTGTTTACACAGTCGCTTCACAGACAGCTTACTAGTAACGTTACCGAATTAGTTTGTGTTTTGCATTTTATCTTCCGTGTGTGTGTAAAACAGTCAATAAAAGGTCAAACCTTACCTCATTTGGCAGAAAACTCCACGAGGAAGATGTCTGACGATATGCAGAGAAATGTTGAGTGCGACGGCTCCGACATTCATTTGCCAAACAAGCCAGACAGCAACAAAGTTAACCTTACGTAAACAATTTATGTGACATTTAACTCGTTTACCACGAAGAGTATATGAAAAACATGTTTCCCAAATTCGAAAGCGGACATTAAAATGAAACTTTGACCGAGAAACTCTCCGCGTCTTCTCTTCACTGTTTTCGCGCCTATGTAAGCCACCAACGTTCTTGTTCCCACAATGCAAGGCGTAATTCAAAAATACGGATAAACACCTGTAAAAACCAAAAACGGAAAATTTCCTTTAATTATTAGGGTATATCGTACTGTATTTTTACGGACTTTTTTTTACAATCTGCTATTACATTTCCAGTAGGAATATGTGAAAGTGCTCGCAGTGATAACATCAATAGATACAGCATGATGATCAGACAAAGCAGTAGGAAAAATACAGCTGTTATAAAAAAAGGTCTCTTTTACTTTTTTGTACATAAATCCAGCCTACACTGTAAAAAAAAATTCCGTAAAAAAACGGAAAAAGTACTGGCAGCTCATTACCTGGACTTTGTACCGTAAATTTACAGTATGTTAATTTACAGTCTGCCACCGGTAAAAAAAACAGGACTTTTTCTGTTTTAATGGTGTATTTATATATTTATATATATATAAAGCAAATAAATCCAGCACAATATACAAACTGAACATGGTTTATTTTTACTTCATGTAAACATTCTTAAAAGTGCATTCAATGGCTTTTGTTTGCCTTAAGTGGGTTAGGACTAAACAATATCAAATACTCAATTCATTTAACAATGTGTCAAACAGTGAAAAATGCCTGTATTGTAAAAGACAGTTTAGCTTTAAACAGTAAAAATTTAAACAGATAGAATTAAAAAAAAAAAGAAAACATGAACATCTGTACAATACAGGTGTTGTACTAAAAAGTGGTCACAAAATTTAAAATTCAAACTGTAAAACAGTAAAGATTCGAAACTTTTTTTTCTTATAAGAGAAAACAATATTGTTTAGAGGGATAGTTCACACAAAAATGTTAATTCAGTCAATTACTCAGCCTCATACCTTTCTAAACCCATAAGACTTTCATTCATTTTTAGAACAGAAATTAAGAGTATTTTTAGTTAAATCTGGGTACTTTCTGTCCCTCTGTTGATTGTCTATGCAACTACCATTTTCAAGGTCCAGAAAAGTATAAAGTACGTGACTCCAGTGGCTTGACAACAGAATTTTGAAGTTCATTGTAACAGAAATATCATTGAATATCATTGTTTAATGCAAGTGCCATTTTTTTCAATTTAAAAACTCAAATATTACATGGATTTTCAAAATTGTTCATGCAAGAGTCTTGGAGGAATGCATAGCCACTTGGTTGCCTTCATCTCAAACCACGTTCAGGATTTCTTCACAGGAAAATTCTAAAAGAAATGGATATGACAAAAAATGAAATGAATTAAACTGAACTACAGAGTAATATGCAGGTTGGACTGGAAAAGTAGTCATACAGTATTTTAAGTTCATTAAATCAACTGCAATCCATAATACTTTCCAATTGTTTACACACTGCTTAACTTGCATTTCCAATAGTGTCCATCTGTATCGGTCATATGAGCTTGTCAAATCAACTATGTCCTAAAAAATACTTTATTATTTTCAACTAAATAAACAGCAATACGACCAAATGCTTCATACACTTTTTATAACATACGTGTTGCTTACTTCTGTATGAACTCCAGAATAAGTGCCGTCTCCTCTGGGTATTTTGTAGCTCACAACCGCAACAGGAAAGAAGATTTGTTCATTAACTTCTCGAACGACAGCAATCTTGAACTGCCCATCACCTTAAACAAAAAAGACATTACAAAATGATACATAACGACAAGCATCTTTGAACACCTTTGAAGGCATGTTCAGCAAACAACTTCACATTGTTGTAAAAGTCAACAGAATAAATGACTCAAAGACTCAATTTCTTTTCAATATTGAACACTAATGTTAAATTAAATAGAATACAAACCCACCTGGTTGCCTTCATCTCAACCCACATTTAGGATTTCTTCACAGGAAAACTCTAAAAGAAATGGATAATAATAAAAAAGAAATGAATGAAACTGAACTACAGAGTAACATGCAGGTTGGAGATGGAAAATCAATCATACAGTATTTTAAGTTCATTAAATGAACTGCTAACCCTAATACTTGCCAATTAAAATATTTGTTTATAAATTGCTTAACTTACATTTCCAATAGTCTCCATTTACATCTGTCATATGAGCTTGTCAGATCATCGGTGTCTTAAAATATACTTCATTATTCTCAATTAAATAAACAGATACACATTTCATAACATACCTGTTGCTTACTTCCAATGTAAGTGCCGCCTCTTCTGGGTATTTGTAGCTCACAACCACAACAGCAGTCATTAACTTCTTGAACGACAGCAATCTTGAACTGCCCATCACCTTAAACAAAAAAGACATTACAAAATTACCATATACATAATGACAAGCAGTTTGAACACATCTTATACACACAAGGATGATAACATGCAAAAGTAATCAATCTAATCATTTTGGTAACGTTAGCACGTTGTCTGTGACGTGGCTTCCGACGCATCAGACAGCAAACAACTTCACATTGTTGTGAAAGTCAACAAAATAAATTACTCAATAACTATTTTCTTTCTGATACTTAACACTAATGTTAAATAAAACTGTTAATAAAACAGAATACAAACCCATGATAAGAATGCAGGTGTGCTTGAGATTCACAGTACAGCAGCAATCATGTCCTGTCATTAGAAAAGAAAACGAAAGAAACACAACGGTCATTTTGACATAATGTCTTGTGCATTTGTCCATTAGAGTGCGACAGATAACTCGAGGAGGTAACGTTACCGGACCGCTGACCTGAAGCGGCATATTCTGGCGCGGATACCGCGCGTCCGACGCCTCTGTTTACACAGTCGCTTCACAGACAGCTTGCTAGTAACCTTACCGAATTAGTTTGTGTTTTGCATTTTATCTTCCGCGTGTGTGTGTGTAAAACAGACAATAAAAGGTCAAAACTTACCTCATTTGGCAAAAAACTCCACGACGAAGATGTGTGACGATATGCAGAGAAATGTTGAGGGCGGCGGCTCCGACGTTCATTTGCCAAACAAGCCAGACAGCAACTAAGTTAACCTTACGTAAACAATTTATGTGACATTTAACTCGTTTACCATGAAGAGAATATGAAAAACATGTTTCCCAAATTCGAAAGCCAACATTAAAAGGAAACTTTGACCGAGAAACTCTCCGCGTCTTCTCTTCACTGTTTTCGCGCCTATGTAAGCCACCAACGTTCTTGTTCCCACAATGCAAAGCGTAATTCAAAAATACGGAAAAACATCTGTGAAAAACGAAAACGGAAAATTTCCTGTAATTATTAGGGTATGTCGTACTGTATTTTTACGGATTTTTTTTACAGTGTAGCCCCAGATAACATACTGGAGTTTACTTTCACCCATTAACTCCTGAAAAAGCTCTGAGCTACTTCTCTCATTCAGATGTGACTGAAGGAAACTCTTTAACTCTGGGATTGTTAGTCCATCCTTGTTCACTAACATGTCCTTAAAGTTTCCTGGCTTAATGACTCTCAAGACCCCTCTGATAATGTCATTTTCACTGTGGTTTGCTGCTAGACCCTCGTCTATCTGTTGTGTTTGTGTGTCAGTGGTAAGTGTAAACTGTGTCAAAGGTTGCTGTTGTGTAAGTAACTCAGTGTCATGCAAAACAGCTGTTACATTACGTTTCTGGATTATTGTATCAACATTGTCTTTCAACAATAACAACTGAGAGAGACCTCCATCCTTTAACCCAAGAAGAGATTCACTGGTCATATAATCAACAATGTACTCAAAGCAGCACTCCTCGTCAGTCACGTCCAACCTGCGTTTTCCTATGTCTGCAGTTGGCTCCAGATGATCCACCAGGCTAATCAGTTCATCATGGGTGAGTTGATGAAGCCTTTCTTGATTTCCCAAACTGTTGCTTTTCTCTCGCCAGAGGCCATCTTGTCGAAGATCTCGCTATTGATGGGTTTACACTTGGCTCGCACCACGCTGCACCGCTTCTCCTCAGCCAGGAAACTCCTTCACTGCCGTGCCTTGGTTCTCCTGTCGCTGCTGAGCTGCCCTTCCGTGGTCCTCACACTGATAACCCGTCACTCGGCCGTTCTGTGGTTCAGTTGTATCGGATCTGCGTACCAGTAGATGGCGCTAGATCCCGGACGAGCCCCCAAAAATCTGTAGCACGCCCACTGTCCAGTGGGCAGTACTGCAGTGAAATCTATGTGACAGAAATAATGAGACGGTCAAAGTTGTGTTGTTTTTCGAAGCTGAGCCGGTCTAGTAATGACTTTATTACAATCATTTAACCACAATGTCTTGTAACTTCACTAATATCCCCATACAGCAATAATGATTCTTGAAGTCTTGATTCAGCAAAATCAATAAACAGTGTTTTCTGCATAACCAAACCCTTGTCTTGGCTCTTTCTTTATGCTTTCACTTTTTATTCAGTACATCCATAAAACATATTAGTGGAATCTAATTAATACTTATTCCACATAAACTGATATAACCATTAGACTGTTTCTGTAAGCTTCATATAAATTAAGCATTTGACCAAACGTCCATATAAACATTAAATGTATTAATCGAAGTATAATTCGTTTGAACTGAGCTAGCTCTCCGTAATACAAAAATAAACAACTACATTTGATGAGTTTTACAAATATTTGTAACCAATACTGTATTCATACAAAACGAAATAATTAGTAATATCTCTTTTGTAAACTTTAATACAAAAAAACGTAACAGTAGTATGGGATTTCAGCGTGCTGAAGCATTTTTGTTACCTTAGGAATAACGGCGTTATAAATAAACGGCGTTACTAACGGCGTTATTTTTTCAGTAACGAGTAATCAAACAAATTACTGTTTCCTACGTTACAACGCCGTTACCATTACTGCCAACAAAATACGGCGTTACTATAATTTATTATAATATTATTATAATTTTATTTTTCAGTTCATCTGAATGGATGCGCAGCGTACCTGTATTTGACGAGCTGTAAACTCTAGTGTGAAGGCACACGACTAGCCGTCACTTTGTCTCACACACCCAAAAAAAGATACAGAGCGACAGAGTCTTATACCATGCAGAATTAACGCGCTACGTGTAAACGATATTCTTTGTTGTATTTTCCTCTCAAAACAACGGAGCTCCTTTGGAATACTTCAGCTTTTAAGAACTGCTGGTTTCTCCGGTAGTAGGCGGAACTAATGTGCAAACAGCAATCTCATTGGCTGGCGCTCACCTATTATCGTCCCTGTTTTGATTACAGCAAATCAGTTAGAGCGAACGCAGACAACGTGATTAATATTCATGAACCCAGCAGCTCATTAATCCTTACTAGTGTGTTTAATATTGTTATTAATAGTAGAATTCGTGGTAGTAACAAGACGTTCATAGAAACACTAAATTACAAACAATATCACCACCAGTCCTAAGTTCAGTCAACATGACAAACATGCATTCATACATGCTTATTCTAATTACTAAAGTTCTAATGGCTAAAGTTGAATGCTAATTATAATTATAATATTATATCAGATATTTAATATTAGTCTGGTGAGTAAACTAAAAATGTAATTAATTTCATTAAAATTTCATTCATTTAACATTTAATATTGGGGTCATCCAAGTTATTTAATATATTTAATTTTTTTTTTTTTTTTTAAAGCAACACAATAGTTACTTTCCCTGGTAATTAGGTACTTTTATAATGATGTAACTCTGTTACTAACTCAGTTACTATTTGTGAGAAGTAACTAGTAACTATAACTAATTACTTTTCAAAGTAACATTCCCAACACTGCCCACAACAACATTAAAATAGTGTAGATTAGTGTACAATGTTTGATATTTATTTTATAGTTATATTAAATTAGATTTTTTTTTTTAAGTAACGCAATAGTTACTTTGCCTGGTAATTAGTTACTTTTATAATGATGTAACTCAGTTACTAACTCAGTTACTATTTGTGAGAAGTAACTAGTAACTATAACTAATTACTTTTTTAAAGGTACGTGCCCAACACTGTATATTTTGGCCGTTATGATGAGCGTATACAATCTCCGCTATTAATTAACTCTTAAACCGCACTTTAACTCACGTAACTGCTAGAAACACTTTAGTAACATATTCTCTTGACAATGTATGAACTTTTTGACAGAATTTACCCACCTATGTGACAGAAATAATGAGATGGTCAAAGTTGCGTTGTTTTTCAAAGCTGAGCCGCTCTAGTAATGACAGTCTCTTCCTTGCGGCTTTCCGTTACCATAGTAACCCTGGACCACGCAACACCATACCGTCCACTCAGGATATTTCATGTCATACAGCATTAGTTGTAACAATCATAAAGACAATAACAATAAATATGAGCACATAGTACATGCATAAAGACCTATATAATAAATTGTAAGGAATAAATATACAGATATATATATATATATATATATATATATATATATATATATACTGTATATATAGCTGTTTAAATAGCTTATAAATGCCCGTGCACATTTTCCTTTTACTTTCAATTTCACTAGCGCAATTCGGTCAATTGCTTATCCGTACAACAAGAAACTTACATAAAACATAGGCGTGTTATTAAATAGCAAATACGCATAACCTTTACTCAGTTTATTATATGCAAGTGTGAACTTGCAAAATGAAGTTATTGTCTATCAAAAAAAAAAGTCACAATCGCCTGAACGAGTCGTCAGGAATTCTAATCTTATTCTGTTACAGCTATAGGTTACAAAGTAACACATTTGCATAATGCCTGCCCACGTTCTACGTCACAACTAATATGCCTGTCCACAGAGTAAAATTTTCATGTGGTTTATGTCGAGAAGATGCTGTATCCTGTGCTGTGAGTAAATTTGTTTTATATTCACTTCCAAAAAATGAGTCTACAGATATTGTATTTTCTAGCAATCATTCAAAATATGTAGTTGCGTATGTTATGCTGTGTAACAACCCTGCACATGCCTGCACAAACAGTTCTGTAGTTCTGTTGTTAAGCTGTGGACCCACTGTAGTCTAAAAAAATGTGATTGATGCAGCTTGACATGTCTTTCTTATTAGTTGAAGTAATGATAAAGGATGGCACACGAAGCGGCTTTCACACGGAATGCAGAAATGCGAGGATGACTTGTTTCTGCGTCAACCAAAGCACACATGCAGCGGAGCACACCACTGGTGCACAACCCACGAACACCATGCTCAAAGTTCAAATTAGTTGAACTTTTGCCGTAGCGCTCTGAAGGGCTGCACTAAACCCAGCGGCCAGCAAAGTGCTTTCTGCGTTCTGTGAAAGCCGCTTAATGCATCATACAATGTTGAAGTTTACAACATAGAGGTTTGCCCGGTTCGCTTATATAAGCAAATTGCGAGCACTTTCCATGGTAGTCCTTGCTGAACTGTTGATCAGCCACTTCAACCGTTTCATCATCAGACTCCGGTTTGAATTGGTAAGGTAAAATTGATGCCAACTTTTCTATGTATTGACATGTCTCCAGGGCTGTCATTCAGTTATGGCAATGGGCGTTTCGTTCTCCGATACGTGCTGTACATGGTAAACCAATCATAAAGGACTGCGCCATCTGACCAATCAGAGCAGTGAGGGCTCGAAGAAAGGAGGGGTTTAGAGAGACTGATTTTTCAAACTAATTCGCACAAGTCATTTACGAATCAGTTAGAAATCAGGTAAAATTAAATCTATTTTTGGAGAAAACTAAAGTGTTTTTTGACGTTGCATACATGTAAACCTATTTTAGGGAGACTCATAAAACAATATTAGCAACCTTTAAAATGGCGTAATAGAAGCATAATTTTTTGCAGCTGTTTCTTTTTTCAACAAATGTGCAAAACATATGAAGTGGTCAAAGAATTATATCTGACCCAATCCCTTTCTTTCAGCGTACTGCCATCCAGTTTTCCACACCCATGACTCACTAATTTACTCACCCCATTATTATCTAAGATATGCAGGTCTTTCTTTTTTCATTCTTAAAGAAATTATGTTTTTTGAGGAAAACATTTCAGGAACATTTCTCCATGTAGTGGACTTATATATGGTGCCTGCGAGTTTGAACTTCCAAAATGCAGTTTAAATGCATAAGATGTGGTTCTCATGACTGTACCAAACTGCAATAAGCAACACAATGAGAAAAACAATGCATGCTTGACCATATCTTGTGACATCACATCCTGTTTTTAGTTTGCTTTGATGTCTTTGGTCCATGCTGCATTCATATTTCTGTCGAACTATACCAGAGTGAAGCAGACAGAGACCCTCTGGAATTCTGGCTGAGGTTGGCTGGTGTAACAAAGGCCAGCTAGTAAAGAGCTGCACAAGTAAAACATCACTGGCCTCAAGCACTAGCTATTGATGCTAGAGGCTGTGGTCTTCAGCATCCATGCTTGTGTGCCCATCTTCCACGTTGGAAACAGTTTTAAATCCTACTCAGAGTAGTACAAGTAAAATCGAAAAAGGGTTACACTTGTTTGGTGTGCACCAGCATACTTATTTAAAAGAACCTCAGTAGCAGAGCTTTTTTAATCAAACCAAATCTGCCAAGTATAATTTAAAGGGGTCACATGAGACTTTTTCTTGTTTTCCTTTTTCTTTAGTTTGTAATGTGTTTGCAGTACAACCCAAAAGTTAGCTTGCATACAATGCATTTTACGGATTAACTGTTTGTAGTTACTTTAAGGCCCCGATATACTTCAAACAAAATCACAGAACGAACTGATGCAACATAATTTTGAAAAAAATCTGGCCAAAACAAAGTTCATTCTGGGAGTTCAAAACGACTTGCCAAAGCAAACTTTCTGGAAAAGTTTGTTCCGCTAAAAGTTTGTGACAATTACATCATGGGGGTGTGTGCTAAAGCTCCACCTTCTTTCACGCGGAACTCTTCTCTGGGCTCATTTTGTCTGTCCTTGAAGTTTTCTTCATTTTTGTTGCATGTATATTGTTAATGAGAGGAAAGTGAACAGCACATATTCATTTAAACGTTGCTTTAATCAGAATAGGCGACGTTGGGATGTTCGCTTACAGTATACCAATGATTTCTAACTTTGTTTTGAGTATATTGGGGCCTTTAGAAGTCCTGGAAGCTGAAGCTTGGTTTGTGGTAAGGGACATTACATTTCCAAAACATGCCTGAACTGTCTGGCCAATCACAGCGCACTGGGTTTGTTGGTCAATCAGAATATTCTGGGCTTTTCAAAAGGAGGGGGGTTGGGTTTTCAGACAGACTGGGAAAGTTACTTTCAAAATAGTTTATTGTCCAGCATCAGTGTGTACTACCCATGCACTTACTCCCAATCTCTCTCAGCTGTCACAGGAGAGCTGTAAAAACAAAGTTACTTGCAAAAAAAAAACAAAAACCTTGAAGTTACTTGAAGAAATGTATATGATTATGTCTAATATGATTACTGGACCTGGTTATCTGTCCTTTTTCCTAAATTATGCTGCTATCTTTCCATTATTTGATACTTTAAATATATTTCAGGCAATCTGTAAGTGCTGCTGCAATGTTCTTTTTCTGTCTGCTTGATACTAACAGTCTCTCTTTAAAAGCAGAAGTTTTTTTTTTTTTTTTATTAAAATATCCAAAAACCGCTAAAACAGTGTTATATATTTTGCTGACTTGTCATTATCCCAAATGTTTCAAATGTTTAAATCAAGAGAAATAAGCAATATTAACCTGTGTAATAAGCGGTGTCATTGCATCACCAGCCAATGACATCATGCAGCCTCAATTTTCCGGTTTTATTTTTTAGAAAACACGGAAACACCAAAGACACTTCAATATGTTATGCAATTTTATTAGACAGGTGATGAACACACAGAGTAGCATTATTAGAGAACTTTCAACACACTGAAATGTATCTAGTATGATAAAACAGCGCTGCTTTTCCTACATACAGTATGCATGACCGAAAAAAGTGGAAGTGATCGACTGTAGCATAATTAAAGCTCAGCTGCTTTCGAGACGTGTACCACACTTGTCCTTCATTAGCGATCGCTCTTGCATCCTTATTTTGCTTTCATGACTTTTAGCCCCACCCATCTAGATGTAGATAACAACTCTTATGATTCCACACTCTATCATGGCCTCATCAAACTACACCGTTGGTTCATTGTTTGTTTTGAATATGCGCCCCCTAGCGGCCAAAACGTACATATTGTGCCTTTAATACTAGCAGTTTATAAAACCATATTTCTTTATCTGCAAGAGCTACAGTACTTATATCAAACAGAACGTTTCTGTTTGTCTGCCAAAAAGGAAATATATGTTTTGCTTCTTAATTACTGTAGTTGCACTGGTCTAAAGAAATGATAGCCACGCTTCGTACTGATGTCTTTGCTGTTTATTTGTCTCTCTTTTCTCTCGCTCTCTTTTACACCGTGAAAACTACAAGAAACAAAGCATACAATATTCAAAAATATGCAGTTCTCCGAGTCCTTTTTTCACAGTCTCTTATTCAAATGTCCGCTGATATGCATATGAACGTGTGACATATCCGAATCCGATAACATCAACCTTTACACAAAACATTGTTCACATAAACTGATATAAAACAACGTTATACACAAAATGCAACAGACTTGAACATGAATTTACCGTGTGCGCCCTCTTAGACCATGCAGATTAATTAACTCTGTATCAGGCTGGGACATATGCGTTTCTCTTTGCCTCCATGTTAGTTTTACCCATAATGCAACGGTCCTGCGCTCCACTTAACATAAACCCGATCTGTTACACTTCATTGGTGACTCTTTCTTAAAGAGACCTTAACCTTAAACATTTGAAGGGTACACATTCCCTGTTTATGACCTTGAATATTACTTTCATACACTTTGTAATCAAGTATTTTTAAACAATGAATAAACTTTAATTGATTTACATTTAAAACAGAAACAAATGTTCAAAACTCTGTCTCTGACATTTACAATTACATTGGTCTACCATTTTAATTACCTTGTCGGCTTCACAACTTTGCAGATAGTTTATGTTCAAATACAGCTATGACACACTGCATGAAAGGTCATATTTGAAAAGGCATAATAGCAGCACTTTAATACTCAAAATGGAGCTCAGAGCTAACAAATTTCCGGACTAATTACACTTTTAAACATGTTAATCAGAATGCAATGGATGACATCTACACACTCTTAAAACATCATTTACCAGCAACACATTCTATACTAACAAAGAATTAAAGTGAATGCCCGAAAAAGGGGAGAAGATTAAGCGCATTTACACTCGACGATGTTTCCCCACCAAACTTTGTGTACTGGAGATACACCGCGAGTTCTCCCCCTAGTGTTCAACAAGGCCTGACTAATAGATTGCACACTTTATTGTGCCAAACGAATTGATCACAGATTAACCCAAATTATTTAGATAACTTATCTGAATTTTATAAACATTTTTAAACAGCTTTCATATCCCGATTATATAGTTTACAGATTTATAACATTTTCGATACAAAATATTTTAATATAATCAAGCATAAATATTTCACTACGTCACTAAGTTACATTTTTAAATACTCACAATCAGACTATTTACTTTTTTGTTTGATTACATGATTACATATTATTCACACAATAGCAATAAATGATTCATCATGTATTGATTCTTTCTAATTCCTTTTTTATCTTTTACATTTTTCCTTTCTAAAATAGTCTACAGCTTATACACTCTCAAAGTCTAGTTTTGTAGGCATTCACACATAAACTAGTCATGAGCCAGGTGGCAACACAACATTTGATTATTGGATTTACAATAATCAGGTTCTTCAGGTTTAAGAAGTGTTTCAACATTGCATGAACTATATATTCATCTGAAACTCTTTCACCTAATATGTTTACTTTGAACATTGTAACTTTGCAGATGTTGTTTATGCTCATACAGCAACATTACACACTAACTAAAGTTAAAGAGTGAAATTATAATCAATGACCCACTTTAATTACCCCTGAGATTTTAAAATAAATATTTAAATTATTAAGTATGACATTTGTATGTTAATGGTTCTCTGACATATATATATATATATATGGTATGCAGGTAAACATAAAATATTTCTTCCTTTTAGTATGGGAACTATTTTGATTTTGATTTTAAAATTGTGTAATTTAATTAATTTATTTCCTTTATTTATTTATTTATTTATTTTTATATGATTAAATTACTTATTAGCTTTTATTAAACTCACAGACCCTCTGCAGTTCCTTTACGAACCCCAGTTTGGGAAACCTTAATGTAGCATAATATTTATTTCTTGTTCTTTGTATTTTTGCATTATTATGGTAGAAAATTATCCTGTTTAAATTGATGTGTTAAACAAGTTGGGTCAAAAGTAATCTAAAAGTAATCTAATTATATTAACTAAAATGTATTAAAAAAATGTAAGAAAACGACACATCATTTTGCTAGAGAAGACCGTTATTCCTCAGGTGGGATCATATAGAGCCCTCACTGAAACTGTGCTTTTAACCTTCAATCCGCTGGCCACCATAAATTCAGCTGTATGGAGAAAAATCCTGGAAAAATCCAATTTATCAGGAAATTTTTATTCTGGAAGTGGACTCACCCTTTAATCTATAGGTTTTAATGTAAGCGAAGATACTTGAATACTATGATCTAATATAAGGAAATATTAAATAATAGCCCCATAACCTCATTTATAGTATTAAATAAGTATATAATTACAGTACAGTACAAAACAAACAATACATAAATTAATGGATTGATTGTTTGATGTCAACACACAACACACATCTGAGTATAGTGGATGTCCCTCATTTGTCCTTTGACTCCCCTGACTGAGAATCTGATGTTCTTCCAGTGTTCTCCAAACTGTTTTTTTCCCCACCTTTTCCCTGGGAAAAAATAAATAAATAACTAAATAAAAAAACAGACTCACAGATGGTAAAACAAATGATTGTTGAAGTGATTTGAAATATATGACTAGCAATAAACTGTTTGCAGACATACCAATGCCATTGAGAGCTGCATTTAGATGAAAATGTAAATAAGTGCTGTGAACTTTCCTCTCAATAGCAAAATAAGTAAACAACAAAAATAACAGTGCTAAGAAAACAGCAGTTAAGAAAGCATCTTATCATAGTGATGTGGATACGTTTGCACGAGCAACAAATTGGCACTCTATATAACCATTTATACAATACAGATTTAAAGCAAGCAACTTTATACTTTTAAACACCGAAAACAGTGTTGGTGTTGCTTTCATTTAGATTAACATCTTTTGTTTCTATAAAGCAGCTCTCCAGAGTATTCATGTTTTTTCTTACTCTTATCTCGAAGGACAAACATAATAAATGAACTGGAGAAGATTACCCATCTGTTGTGTAATCGCAACAGAGCAGTGGTAGTTTAAAGCAAGCTGTTTCAAACTCTCAAAACAAAACAAAACAAAACAAAACAAAAACTTTATCTTGGCTTAACTTTTGCTTAAAGTATAGACATTAACAGTTCTCAAAGAAAAAGATGTCATAGCACATGCATATTATTGCTTTTTTTTGGTTTTGATTGCCTCTATAATTGTCATAAGTCGACATTTGAATAAAAGCATCTGCTAAATGATTAAATGTAAATGTAAGTCAATCGGTTGTAAATTCATAGATTTTTACAGACAAATTTTATTCACATAATATCTCACCTGACCCTCATCACTGTGCTGTGTCTCGTTTTCTGTTTGAACAATAACAACAACATGTTACTTTGGTCAGTTAGAATAAAAATACATACTTTAACATATTTTTAAAGATATTGCAGCTTGATAAATCAGCTGTATCCAATACTTGCTTTGTTTACATCTCCTGCAGCAACAGCAAATCACACCAGCAGCTGCAACCAGCAGAACCACAGCACCAGTAACAGCAGCACTTATTACTGCTGTAGACAGATCTGACTCTGGAACAGCTAAAGCCAGACAGTCATTATAACTAGAGATGGACTGATAAACATTGATTTATTTGATAAAGTTGCCATCTGGTGGGTCTGTAAGGAACAGCAGCTAAAATAGCAAAAAGAAACAGCAGTGTTCACAGGACAACTGACTAATATGATTTTTTTTCTCTAACACTAACCCTAACAAAAATAAACTTCAAAAGTTTAAAATTCCTAAGGTGACAAAAACCATGTGACAACTGTCATTACAATGTACATGTGAAGATGATAGATTTGATCTGAGTTAGGCTATAGTATGAAAGCTTATCCATTTTCTGTTCAAATGTGCAACTAAAAAAAGCACAGAATGATTAAAATGATACTCACCAGTGACTGTAACGTTGAACTGCTTAATGCCTTTACTCATCTGTACTTTATAAATGCCAGAGTCAGTGGTTGTGATGTTTGTGATGGTCAGAGATCCAGTCTGATGATCCAGCTTCAGTCTGTCTCTGAATCCCTCAGTATCTTCATTACTCTGAACATCTGAACAGATCTTACTGAGATCTTTAGTGATTTGAGCGATACGAGTGTCATTGAAATACCACCTAATTCTGTCTTGTTGATGTATTTTAACACCAGTGTGTAGAGTGACTGAATCTCCCTCCATCACTGACACTTCATCTGTATCAACACCAGATGCACCTGAAGAAAAAATGAATCGCAATGTTTATTGCCCATTTCTTCCAAATGAATGCAGATTTTATTCTGTTCTGTTCCTCTGCATTAATGGTGACACAATTTAAGATGTGAAACATTTTGCTTACAATAATATACAAATTAACCAGTTCAAAAGTTTACATGCCCTGGATTAATAATACTAAATTATATTTATTAATAATAATAATAATAATAATCTAAATTCTATTTGCATATTTGAACCATTTCCAGCAGTGACTGTACAAATTTGAGCTTCATACTGAAGACAGCTGAAGGGCTCACAGACATACAGTGCACAAGGTCAACAACAACAACAACAAAACCTTAACACAGACTGCACATAGAATTAAATAGTACAATGAGAATTAAACAATACACAAAGAAAGGGGTGTGTGATATTGACAATTTTTTTTTTGTCAATAATGATAAGTAATATTTTGCTGAATGTGCTTTTGTGCTGTTTAAAGGGGTCATCGGATGCTAAGTTCACTTCTTCATGTTGTTTGAACATTAATGTGTGTTTGCAGTGCATGTACAAATCTACCCTATAATGATAAAAATCCATGCAGTGGTTTTTAATTAATCTGTAAAATAATATCCCCTTTTTCAAATCGAGCCGTTCTCAGATGCCTGTCGTTGTGACGTCACATGACAGAGGCCGCTCCCACCATAGTTGATTGACATGAGCATTTTACCTCAGATCAGCTGTAACAGTCTGTCTTCTTTGTTTCGATGTCAGAGCAGGGATGTAAGTCAGACAAGAATATCTCAGATTGAGTGATTGAGGTGTTGTGTTGCTGGATGTAATAATGAACATAGTGTTTGTCATTTACTCCTGACATCTGAGCCGCTGAAGATGCAGTAGATTAAGTTTGTTTGTGAAGGGAATGCACCTCCCGATCTACATATATCCGTCTATGTTCGCGTGAATCATTCGTGATCCAGCTTCACTTACAGCAGAAGTGAGCAGAGCTCATTTGCATTTAAATGAACAACCCCTTAGAAGGAGATGATTTTTGCAGAGTGTAAGATGTGAAATTATTTCCTCATGAATTCAAAGTCCAGGAACCCCGACAAAAACAGATGCCATGCAACAAAACAATAAAACTAATCTGGAGAAGAGATCTTCAAAGAGGGCAAACAACACCACCCCTATTGCTCATTTACAACCTCCTTCCCCCCTCTCCTCTCCCCTCCCTGCATCTCACACTTTTCCCCCAAAAGGTTCCACTGAAAGTCACTAAGAATGTCCATATACTACATGTGTTACATTTTGTGAATATGTTGAAGTTTTCCTTTTCATGTTTGGTATCATTCTAAAGGTCTTAGTGCGATTGGTAAAATGGTCTCAATTTCACAGAAGTCACTTATATTATGAGAAAGACTGAACACTTTTGTAGAATTGTGTTTTGCTGCTGAGGGGTGTGTTTTCCCCTTAGGGTCGGGTAAGAATCTCCAGGCAGGTGTGACCCAGGGTCACGAGATCTCCTGACGAACCAAAAGGTCTTTATGTTTTTACAACTGATTGGAAGATTTGTTTGTTTTTGGTCTGGTATATAAGCGAAGTGACAAAGCATTACGGGGGGATTCTGTATTCAGAAGAACCCCACACTGTGTGTGAGAGTCTCTGGAGTTTTGCCTCCAAATCTCTCACATGCTGCTGTGTATCTCTGCGGTCAGGTATGCATCTCTCACTCTTAGATTTGTCTTTGCGTAATTGATGTTATGTATTTATTTTAATTGGAACTGAATTTAATTCTAAATTGGATTCCCATTGTTAAACTATGTAATTGGCATGATACATTTTTACCTGACAAATAAATTATATTTGATTCAATCGGATCTCTTCTGAAATCATTATTTCTAGTAGATTAAAGTGTAGTCTGATCCAGAATAATCAAATATCCAAATTAAGACATAATCTGTATTTGTGATTAGTTTAAATTAGAGAACCCGCCTAAATTTACGATCGTATGAAATTGGAGTCAGATTAAACATGGAGCTAGATTAAAATTGAAAGTAAACCTTGATAAACTAAGTGGACTTTGCAGAAGCGCTGTGAAAAGACCGAACATGCATTAAACCTTCAACCAGACAACTGGACTCCGTGTTTGGGCCAGTGGATGGATCCTTACAAGAGCTCATTTTGGCAAGGTAAAAAGGGTGTTTTTTTTACAAAACCATTGAGAATTTTTAATCAAAGTCTATTAGAGACTTTTCATTAAGACCCTAAAGAATCATATCAACTTGTGGAAAATGGGCATCCGATGACCCCTTTAAGGCTTGTAATAAATAAATATGACATTAAAACCCCCAGTAGATGGCGGAAATTGTCTGTTTTAATAAATGATTCATTGAATCCTTCAATCAAACGATTCGTTCAAAATGACTGATTCAGTTGGAATCGAAGCAAATTAACTGTTTTATTGAATGGATTACTGAATAAGTGCTTCGTTCAAAAGCACATTAATTAAGGAAAGATACAAGGCAGTGTTGCATTGCTCTGGCTTTGAATTATTTCATTTGTAAGACTACCCGGTTGAAACAACAGCATGCTGGTAGGTAGGTTTTGATGCTGGGATACCAGCAATAGACCAGCATAAACCAGCAAAGGACTAGCATAAACCATAAGGGCCAGCTTAAACCAGCATCAAAACCTACCTAACCAGCATCCCAGCATTAAAACATACCTACCAGCATATATATATATATATATATATATATATATTTTTTTTTTTTTGTGTGTGTGTGTGTGTGTGTAAGTTATTTGCGTAACTTCTTGACTATTGAAATTTAGCATTTGCGATGACACAAATGTGCTGATTCTTGTTTACAACTATATAAAGATAAACAATAAAAACTCGCACATTTTTTTTTCTTTCATTATTCGAATTATAGAAGCATTAACTGCATTCTAAGAGGTTTCCTCATGCAATGCATGCTCTTGGACTATCAGTACTCTCAATACACAATACTTTTTTTTTTATTTTTTATTTTGCAAAGTCATTGGCATGATAATGTCAGCTAGCTTGAATTAGAACTGGGTGGTCGTTTTTGAATGAAACGCATCCCTCGTCTCTCTCCCTAGTTTCGCCCCTCATCACAGTCACACATTGTACAGCACATCAGAGGAATGTCTTTACACTCTAATCAAGGACATGTCGTACGTTACTATGCTGTCTTCTTTTTTAAGCACATCATAAGTTTGAAACATTTTGCGCGAAAAAATGATGCTCGAGCTTGATAACCCCTCCCCCTCCCCCTCCCCTTAATGATGATGATGATGATGATGATGGAGAGATACAAGCCTAAACGTCTTACCATAGTCCAGTAAACACCAGAACAGTGCGGGGGAAATAAATAGAAGTTTCATCTTGTAGGATGTTCCCCTTCCGTTCGGATGTGAACCCGAAGCCGTTGTGTGTCTCCAATGGAAAGTGAAACTGGAGCTGGTTGAAAAACACACTGCAGTAGGAATAAATTCAAACATTAAGTTTTGGCAGACAAAAATAAGAGAGTAAGAGACCAACTTGATTATTAAGCCAGTAATATTTTCTTGATTTCTTGACTTGATTTGGACCTAAACCTTTCTTCAGGAAGACGAATATGATTCTGACATTGCCGTAGTCATAGTAACAGGCGAGCACACTATTTTCAGACGCGGCTGGCTTTACCTTGTTTTTTCTGAACTGCGTCTGGCTTGACCGGAGTGAGCCACCGCCCAACTTTACCACAACCCTGCTGCGTGATGCAAAAGGCTGAGCCCACCGCAGACGATTGACAAGCGACGAGCCATCGCTGAGGAGAGCGACAGAGCCGAGCATCCGTCATTTTTGGTCATACAGATAATGTAATGGTAGGCATAAAGACTACATTTATTTGTGTGCACTCAGAAAAACAAAGAAATGTTGCGCTTTTGTATAGCGGATTTTTTTTTTTCTTGGGTGGGAGTGGGCGGGAGAGGTTTGAAAATACACTCCCGTGTCTCCCTACTCTCTGCACCATTCCTCAGTATCTCGCCTCTGCTTTCTCCTGGCAGCCCCTCAGCTCTCTCTCTCACACACACACACACATGAAGAGTCTGGTTCCAAAACGCGATAAATGCGACAATTTGTATTTATTTATTTTTTTATTTATTTACAAAATTTAGTTCCTGCCAAATCAGTACTGTATCTGGTGGGTAAAGGCACTTTTTTTTTATTGTGTTTTCTCCCTATCTTTCCAAACCGCGACAAATGCGTCTCCCTTCTCTGCAAAATGCGATCACAGCGCAGCATTTCACGCATTGTAAACAGTAAAGGCGGCGCTTTAAATACACCCAGGGGCGGATTGGCCATATCTGGCAAAATAATATTCCACATCTGGAATATTATGATGATGATGATGATGATGATGCGGAAAGGCGGTGCCGAAAAGCTCCGAGAAAGCAAAAAAAGGGCTCTAAAATCAGACGCTGGCAAATGCATAAAATTAACTGAAATATTCTCGAAAGGTTTAAATTCGGCTGCTGCATCGGAGGACAGTAGCGCGGTAGAGGAGGTAAGAAGAAAACAGAAAATATACTTCTAAGTTTAAGTAATTTTCACGCCATTCACGCTACTTCTGACAGTTTTTGACAGTAACCTACACTGTGTTTAACAGTTGTAAGCTTAGCGCAGAACTCCTGTACATTTTAAAATGTCATTATCAGCAGATAACATGGGATTTAGGGTATACAGACTGCTGTATGCTACTAGCAATATAGTCTAACATGCAAAAGAACCTATAGCTATAGCCATAGTACTGTAGGCATTTGTAGTGAACTCTAAATACATAGCTAGTCTTTAAAGTAAAACATTAAATGCATGCATAGGTTACAGTATGTAATTAATCCTTAGGTAGGGTGGAACATAGACTAATATTACAGGAAATAGTGTAATATATCTATGCAATGGTTAGACAATGTAAAATGAGACATTGGCTTGCTTATGTTCTCCCTTGCCTGAATCGTGTGTTCATCTATTCAGAATGTTTCTGGACCCAGTGCAGATAGCTCAGCTGCTGCAGCAGAGTCGAGTATAATGGAGGTAGGAAGACAGCAATGGGAGAGACACACCCTGACACAAATGCTGACAGTTTCTTAATACTGTGTATAGAAAACTGATATAGAAACCAGTTAGGGGTTGCCAGTGGGGGACCACAGATGTCCGGTCAGAGACAATGAGATGCAATCAATCCAGAATTCTTTTGATTCTTTATTCTTTCCACAAAGTTTCCAACAAGTACTGAGCATGCAAGTGCTAACAATCACTTTGGGGTATCCATGTGGGTTGGTGTGTATGTGTGGTGTACAACAATTTTGAATAAACAAATTAAGGAATCAGAAAAACTTATACAAATAAAGATACTAAAACACTTCCATGTACAGTCAACATGAGTATGAGATCACTGGCTGATTGCCAGAAACACTTCAAAATAAAAGCTCATGTGAGCCTTTTTAACAATTAACGATAAATTTACCCTTATGATAGGAGTAACCTGTGAATGTGTATCACACACACACACGTCTGGTTTATTATCTTTGTGGGGACTCTCCATAGGCGCAATGGTTTGTATACTGTCCACACCGTATTTTCTATCCCCTTACCCTAACCCTACCCCTAAACCTAACCCTTACAGAAAACTTTCTGCATTTTCACTTTCTCAAAAAATCTCATTCTGTATGATTTATAAGCTTTTGCACCTATGGGGACAACAAGCCGGTCCCCACAATGTCAAAAAATTTCAGGTTTTACTTTCCTTGTGGGGACATTTGGTCCCCACAATGTAGCAAAAACAAGTACACACACACACACACACACACACACACCTTTACACACAAATGGAGATGCAGCACTAGCAACACTTCAGCATACTTTTATTCACAAATAACTATGTCATTCTCTGCAGTGTTGTTCTTTATTGCCACTGTCTATATGTTGGCTTCTCCTTGTTTCTATGTTGACATTGTACACATTGCCTGTCTGATTCTACATCTTCTCATCCATTTTAACTCTGTAACGTACAGAGTAATAAAGAACAACCCTGCAGAGAATGAGATATATAGTTATTTGTGAATAAAAGTATGCTGAAGTGTTGCTAGTGCTGCATGTCCATTTGTGTGTAAAGGTGTGTGTGTGTATGTGTGTGCGTGTGTGACACACATTCACAGGTTACTCCTATCATAAGTAATAGCAGACAAACAGCATAACCAGACAGCACACGGACTCTACAAGATTCAAAGATTATTTACTGTATGTATTAATTTGTTATAAATGGGTTGTTTTTGTTCTAGTCACATACATTAAATGTTTAAATATCTATTACATATGGTACTGCTTATATTATTTCACCATCTGTACACCAATATAAGTAGTGAATGTGCATGTCCGTGGGTGGGGCTGTGTCGGTGTGGTAATGTGGGCTGGTGTGGCTACAGTGCCAGGGCTGAATTTTTGTCCCAGTCCGCCCCTGAATACACCCCGCATAGTTTTCAACGTTGAGTAATGTATCACAGACATATCTGACGAATCCTTTCATAAACAAAGTGTAGAGAGAGTGTAAATAAGAGATTCACTGTGCGGTGTAGGGCTTCGTTGATTATAATGGAACTTTGTGAGATTGCGATGAACTAAGACGAGTGACAGCTTTTAATGATTTTTTAAGGGAGATTGTAAGTGAGATACTGATTTAATACAACAGTTAAAAACAATAAGTTAATAATAAGTGACTAACAATGTCTGACTATAACACTATTGCCTGATTTTGCTCTATTTCTTCGAATGTCACAACTGTGCTACTGCGCATCTCTATTGAAACACAGCTGCGTTTCCTATATGAATTACACATGCGATTTTAAACGGATCTAGTGAGTCAATGAATCAAGTACCCATTCATAAAGACAATCGCTTGTTTTATTCCTGAATTAATCAGCCGTTCGAAGGAATCAAATGAATGATGAATGATGAATAATGATCAATTAATTAAAAATTAGATAATGACACTGAGTGAATGCTCTGGACACACACACACACACACATGTTGGGTTTACATGTTTTATGGGGACATTCCATAGGCGTAATGGTTTTTATACTGTACAAACCGTATTATCTATCGCCCTACACCTACCCTATACCTAAACCTAGCCCTCACAGGAGACTGTGCACACTTTTACTTTCTCAAAAAAACTCATTCTGCATGATTTATAAATATATATGGATATATTATTTACTATACTATATACTATATATGGCCCATTCAGCCATGCATCATTATGCTAAAAATATGAGCAGAGTTCTACACATAAATACCCACAAGTGGCATGTGAAATATAGGAGGATCAAACTCTGCAACACACTGTCAGGGGAGGATTCACACAACACACTGACAGTCCTGCAGTGTTTTCAGCACATTGTGTTATAAGTTAATAGAACTTTTAAAGAAAATGTCTCGCATGTCTGTTTTGTTCTGTTTGTGCTGGTGGAATCTGATTGGTAAGTTTTTATTATATGGTTTTTATGGTATTGATTTATTTTAATCTCAGAATAATAAAGTGGACAAACAAACAAACAAAAAAAGTAGAAAATTGTCACTGAGGTGGTACACTTTGGATACTAAAAAAAACATTAAATATTCTATGTTATTTATTGTTATTATTATTATTTTTTTTTTTCAATCTGCAATAATTATCATGTATTTGTTTAATAAATGTTGTACAATGATTGTTTTTAAAGATACCTTTACAAATGAACAAATTAAAGTTTGACACAGATGTGTGTTGTATCATAAGGTTTAAGGATTGAGCTTTAACTAACAATTCTATTGCACCAATCTTTAAACTTTGTTTAAAAATAAGCAGACTTGTCTCTACATTACTTTAAAATAATCTATGACTGCAAAAGTTGTTGTTTTTTGAAAAAAAAAAAAAGTTTGCATTGTTTGTTTTTAATGCACTAAATAGATATGAATGTTTAGTATGAGAATCCACTATATTGCCAAGTGTTGGATACCGTGTTTCTTTAAAATAGACATTTGTAAAATGAATAATATAATAATTCTGGTAGAAGACATTGTGGCATTATGCTTTTATGAACAGGGTCCTCAGGGTTGTTAAAGCTGCAGGGTTCAGTGTGGTCTTAACATTCTTGGAGTAAAAAGTAATCCATTATGATATTGTGTACATTAGTTACTTTTTATGGAAAGTAATGCATTATGTTACTTTTGTGTTATTTTTGTCACATGGGCTAGGCTTACATTTTTATTTTTAATAACAACAATAACAAAAGTCAAAAAAAGTGTTTTTGGTGTCTGTAAAGGCCTTTTCACACAAAGAGTGAAATGAGTAAGCCTCAGGCTGAAGGAAGTGCCTCTTCCTCAACACTTACTCCCAGTTTCTCTCAACACGGGGTCATTCACAAAATGGTAAAAATAAATGGCCTGTGTTACTTATTTGAAAAAGTAACTCAGATATTTTGCTATAAATTTAAAAGTAATGTGCTACTAGTTACTAGAAGAAAGTGGTCTGATAAGGTCTCATAAGATGCTTAGTTATCTGTCCTTATTCATAAATTATGCGGCCATATTACTATTATTTGACACTAAATATATTTTCAAGAAATGCAATGTTTTCTCTGTCTGCTTGATACTAATAGTCTCTCTTTAATGGTAGCAGTGTATTAAGACAGTTATTGTTGTATTTTTCTTTATCTGCAAGAGCTACAGTACTTATGTTAGACATTAAGTTTCTTCTAGTGAGTCAAAAAGGAAATATAATATGTTTTTCTTCTTAATTACATTGGTCTACCATTTTAATTACCTTAACATGTGTAAAATATGTTTATTCTCCAGGTGTGTTTGGTGCATCAGTGTCAGTGATGGAAGGAGATTCTGTCACTCTAAACACTGATGTTACTAAAATACATGAAGATGCAGACATACTGTGGGAATTTGGAGATGACAACTCTCTCATAGCTGAAATCAGTAGAGAGAAACAAATCTTCTTCACATATGATGGTCCTGATGGGAAATTCAGAGACAGACTGAAGCTGGATCATCAGACTGGATCTCTGACCATCACAAACATCACAACTAAACATGCTGGAGTCTATAAACTACACATAATTGGTCTAAAATGGTCATCAAAGACATTCAGTGTCTCTGTCTATGGTGAATAGAAATTATTTGTCCTGTCTTTTACATATTCTTGTTTTATAGTTTGAGGTGATGGATCATATAAACACTCAACACACTGAACATAAAATACAACTGTAAATTGATCCAAATTCCAGTGTATTGTCTCATATTTTTCAGCTCGCCTGCCTGTTCCTAACATTACCAAAACTGTTCATCATCCTCATCATCATCATCATCATCATCATCATCCTCTTGTTCATTGTTGTGTTCAGTGGTGAATGTGAGTGATGTGAGTCTCTCCTGGTACAAAGGAAACAGTTTATTGTCCAGCATCAGTGTGTCTGATCTCAGCATCAGTCTCTCTCTACCTCTGGAGGTGGAATATCAGGATAAAAACACCTACAGCTGTGTGATCAACAATCCCATCAGCAACCAGACCACACATCTGGACATCAAAAAACTCTGTCACACATGTGCAGGTATGGAAGTAGTGGTAACGTTTATTTGTTAAAGGGGTCATCGGATGCTAAGTTCACTTTTTCATGCTGTTTGAACATTAATGTGTGTTGGCAGTGTATGTACAAATCTACCCTATAATGATAAAAATCCATGCAGCAGTTTTTAATTAATCCGAAAAAATAATATCCCCTTTTTCAAATGGAGCCATTCTCAGATGCCTGTCGTTGTGGTGTCACACCCACAGAGGCTGCTGCCACAATAGTTGATTGACATGAGCGATTTACCTTTAATCAGCTGTCACAGTCTGTCTTCTTTGTTTCGATGTCAGAGCAGGGATGTAAGTTAGACAAGAATATCTCAGATTGAGAGATTGAGATGTTGTGTTGCTGGATGTAATAATGAATATAGTGGTCATCGAAGTTTAGCAGCTAAATGTGGCTAAATGCGGCTAATGTAAACAACACTGTCTTTTCCACAGAAAGTAGAGAGGGGTGGGGTGAGCAGAGCTCATTTGCATTTAAAGGAACAACCCCTTAGAATGAGATGATTTTTGCAGAGCTGATTTTGACAAGGTAAAAAGGGTGTTGTTTTACAAAACCATTGAAAATTTTTAATCAAAGTATATTAGAGACTTTTCATTAGGACCCTAAAGAATCATATCAACTTGTGCAAAATGGGCATCCGATGACCCCTTTAAGGTGATCTCTGTCTTTTACTCTCCTTCACATCCTCCAGTCTCATATTCTCCAGTAATGCTGATCTTTGTTGCTGCTGCTGAATCTCTTTTGATTGTTGAGTTATGTTTTTACTATGAAAATTCAGCATATTATTCTGTTTTATTATTTGCTTCTTTAAAATTGACATTTGAAATTATTATTGTATTAATTCTTGTAGAAGACACTGTGGCATTAGGCTGTTATGAAGGGGATCCTCAGTGTTGTTGTAACTGCAGGGTCCAGTGAGATCTTAACATTGTTGGGGAAAGTTACTTTTAAACGTACTCCCTTACAATATTGCACTACTCTATAAAAAGTAACTAACTGTGTTAATTTATTCTTATGGAAAGTAAGGCATTTTGTTACTTTTTCATTACGTTTTGTCAGCTGGGCTGGGCTTGCTTATTTGTTTTTAATAAGAAAAAAGTTATATTTTGGGCAACTAAAGGCTCTTTCACACCAAGAGCGAAATGAATAAGCTTCAGGCTCAAGGAAGTGCCTCTTCCCCTGCACTTCCAATTTCTCTCAGCTCTCACTCCTGTGTACCATTATAAGAGAGGAGCAGCATTATAAGAGAACTTTCAACACAATGAAATGTATCTAGTATGATAAAACAGCGCTGGTTTTTCTACATACAGTATGCGTGACCGAAAGAAGAGAAAGTGTTCGAATATGGCACAATTAAAGCTCCGCTGCTTTTGAGTCGTGTATCACACTTGTTCATCTTTAGTGATCGCCCCAGCATCCTGTTTTTGCTTTCACAACTTTTAGCCCCACAGAGTACCATCACACTGCATCGGCTGTGGGCATGTAGATAACAACTCCCATGATTTCACACTCTTACATATTGTGCCTTTAATACTAGCAGTTTATAAAGCCATATTTCTTTATCTGCAAGAGCTACAGTACTTATATCAGACAAAAAGTTTCTGCTTGTGTCAAAAAGGAAATATAATATGTTGTGCTTCTTCATTACATTGGTCTACCATTTTAATTACCTTAATCAGTGCAAAATCTGTTTGTTCTCCAGGTGTGTTTGGTGAGTCAGTGTCAGTGATGGAGGGAGATTCTGTCACTCTACACACTGATGTTACTGAAATACATGAAGACAACAGCATAATGTGGAAATTTGTAACTGGAAACTCCCTCATAGCTGAAATCAGTAGAGAGAAAAGAATCTTCTTCACATATGATAATGTTCCTGATGGGAGATTCAGAGACAGACTGAAGGTGAACAAATGGACTGGATCTCTGACCATTACAAACATCACAACTGAACATGCTGGAGTTTATAAACTAGAAATAAATGGACCTATGTGGTCATCAAAAACATTTAGTGTTTCTGTCTATGGTGAGCAAAGATCATTTGTTCTGCCTTGTTCTGATCATTTGTTACATATTCTTGATTTTTATAGTTTAAGGGACATCATAAAAACACTCACTCAACACACATAACTGAAAATAAAATTATTGTGTAAATTCATCCATATTTCAGTTTATTCTCTCATGTTTTGCAGCTCGCCTGCCTGTTCCTGACATTACCAGAGACTGTTCATCATCATCATCATCATCATCTTCATCATCATCATATTGTTCATTGTTGTGTTCAGTGGTGAATGTGAGTCATGTGAGTCTCTCCTGGTACAAAGGAAACAGTTTATTGTCCAGCATCAGTGTGTCTGATCTCAGCATCAGTCTCTCTCTACCTCTGGAGGTGGAATATCAGGATAAAAACACCTACAGCTGTGTGATCAACAATCCCATCAGCAACCAGACCACACATCTGGACATCAGCAAACTCTGTCACACATGTGCAGGTAAGAGAGTAGTGATATTAATGTTTATACAACAGTCCTTTCTGGTCCTCAAATCTAAATCTAAGGGGCAGTGTGTGTGTCAATTATCTATTATTTGCTCTAAAGCAAATAGTTTTGCCCAAGGGCAAAGTCTCGCAACGTGATAGTTTATAAACAGAAACAGTGTGGGTGTGTCTGTGGTGGTATTTTTATTCTGCCATTAGATGGCAACAAGAGACTGCCTTTATGAGTGAGTCAGCAGTAAAGACGTTTATAATGAAAGAAACTGAAACAGGGTTGTAAACAAAGACTTTTTTTTACTTTCAACAAGATACTCAAGATACTCGAACAAACCCCTCCAATTTAAAAAGAACGCATAGAGTTTATACCACTTAGTTTCAAAATACTTATAAATAATTAGTAAATTTCCAGGTTGCTACCCCTTTTCCCCCAAACTTACACATTATTCCCTTACACCAATATGGAGGTACTGTAGGTATAATTACAAAAAAATAAATAAATGAAGAGCTCAGATGCAAAACCAGCTAAATCCATCTGACGTCTTTCTTTAAAAAATGCATTTTTATTAGACTCAGATGTATAGGTTTCTATGTAAGTACTGGTACTTCTGATTGGGCCGAGTTTGAAGAACAAGTATTTGATGGATGTATAATATGTGTCGAAAGCATTCACTCAGTATCATTATCTCATTTTTGACCGAGATGGCTTTTAGCTGGTTTTGCATTTGAACTCTTCAAATAAATAAATAAAATAATGCTGTAAATTATTTATTATGCTGTAAACTGCAGACTGATGTTTGATAGTCTTTGTGATAAATCAGACGAACAGATTCACTTACATTAATGATTCATTTTGCCGATTACAGACCAGGGCCTACCTTTATTTTACATAGTGTTGGTCTCTGCTGCTGGATCCCTGTTGTTTGTAGTTGCAGTTATGATTTGCTGCATTTGCAGGAAGTGTAGAAAAACAGGTCAGGAGAACAAGCTGCATTAAAAATTTATCTTTAAGACACAATTTTTGACATTTTAACATGCTTGTATTATTGTTAATGCAGCCCAGACTCAAGAAGAAGACAGAATTGATTCAGCATTGTGTAAAACAAAAACAGAGATAATGGTAAGATTATCTGATGTGAAATGCAGCTTCAGCTGGTTCTGGTTGATTTGTAGACGTGCTGCATAAGTGTCTGTGCTGTTGCTTCTGTGAGAAAAACAACCATTCTCAGCCATTCAGCTAATGTGAGAAAAGTAGCTCTGTTACACCAACAAACTTCCTGATTGATTGATTTTTGTGTTTTCTTGCAGAAACCAAAGACTGAGTCTGTGTATGGAAATGTCCCCAAAAAGCAATGATCAAATACTGGATTTTTTTTTGTTAGAAGTCAGGACAATACCTCACACCTTTTCATTCACTGCATTCATTATCTTCCAGGATGTCACTGTTTTGTCTGTATCATATCTTTTAGTGTTAGTGTGTTGTCTAAAATGTTATTATATTTAAGTTAGCGATTTACCATTAGCATATCATTCAGAATCTCAACATAAATATTTGTATGCCTGTCATCACATGGAAATTTAACTAACGTTCATTATTAAATATTAATCACATCCTTCTGTGCTCCTTTGCTTGTCATTTACAGTTTTGTTTTATTATTTGTATAAAATGTAATGGAATATCGAGTGTACTGTATCGTATCACACACGGTTTGTTTTGTTGGATATGCTGGCAAATGCAGCACAAGTCCATCAAGTGGAGATCATTTGTTGTGTCTTTGACATATTCTTGTTTTACAGTTTGAGGTGACAGATTGCATAAACACTTACTCAACAAAAATAAAACTATTGTGTAGAATGATCCATGTTTCTGCTTATTCTTTCACGTTTTTCAGTTTGTCTGCCTGTTCCTGTCATCAGCAGTAACACTTCACAAGGTTCTTCATCATTATCATATTGTTCAGTGGTGAATGTACCTGTTACCATGAGAAGATAATCTTCAGTCTTCATTGCTTTTCTATTAGATCTGTCTCACTGCTTTCACTCGGAACCTCCTGCTAGACTCTGAGTCCTGGAATGGGTTTAGACCATGTGTGATACTTGAAGACTGATTATTGAAATGATCCCCTAAAAAAAACTTGCCTTTGTCTCATTTATGTACATCTGTACAGAATTGTGGTTTGATCTATTTGGTGGACAAACAACTTGTGCATTAGAATATATCTAGTGCCTGTGTGAAAGCAGTTGAAATCATTTTTCCATTCTTGTTCATATGAAATCATTTTACTTCTGCTTTAGTCAAAACAGTTTTACTACAAAATGCTAAATATTTTCTTTTCTTAATGCCTTCATTTGTACAGGACAGTGTAGAGTAGACAGGAAAGCATTGGGTGAAGGGACAGGGGAGTGGGATTGGCAAAGAACCACGAGCCGGAATTCGAACTTGGGTCACCGTTAGCACAATTGTGCAGTATATCAGTGTACTTACCGCAAGGCTATTGACGCTGACAGCTTCAGATGTTGTCTTTCTTTTTATCTTAATGGCCTCCTGTTTGTTTAGATAAGGGGTGTCAAACTCAATTCCTGGAGGGCTGCACCCCAGAGTTTTGTTCCAACCTTGCTCCAACACACATACTATGCAGTTTTCAATTAAGCCTGAAGGACTTGATTAGTTGGATCAGGTGTGTTTAATTAGGGTTGCATCTAAACTCTGCAGGGCTGCTGCCCTCTAGGACTGGATTTTGACACCCCTCGTTTAGATGGAGAGGGTGGGGTTTATGACCTATGCTGCAGCCAGCCACTAGGGGCGATCAAAAGGGGCGCTTTTGTTTCACAGTTCAGAACGTGTGGCACACCAGAGCCAGATTTCCTATCAGCTTACGCCAGCGCATTTGGCGTTTAAAAAAAAAAACTAGTGTCAAGATTTACTAAAGACACAGTGGGAAATTAGTGCTGAAAAGGCGACTCACCTTATTAAATATGCATTTGTAGAAGTTTCCCTTTTGATAGGTAAATTTATGGGGGGAGAGTATTTAAATTAATCAATCCTATTATAAGAAAAATAATTGTAAAAATACAGCAATGTTAAATTAATGCACGTTAACTCAATGCATTCACTGGACTTAGCAGACTGCGGTACAGTGGTCATTCTGTCACCTTCCCTTGTCTTCTGCTGGAAGTGCACTACAGTGTTGTGTCTTCAATGGGGTGTCTGCAGTGCCAAAATAAGAAAAGCATGCTAGCTAACAGATGAAAATATCCATTGAGCTGGATAACCAGGTAGTCAGCGCAATTGGGCCAATTAGCAGGCTTTTTGTGCTGCTAATTGTCATTTTGCAGAGAAACCATGAGAACCATGACAAAGTAGCGGATGATACCTAAGAATTCAGTTTATTTTATGTATGTATCGTATGTATGTATTTATTTATTTTTCTAAGAGGTGGATATGTGGTGAGGACAAAAGCTAAATTGTCATCCATATAACTTAGTCATGAAAATATGTACAACATATAAATTAGTAGAATATACTTACATTTTTGCAGTAGGGGAGACTGGGGAGTGTTGTAACATGGGGTTACTTGTAACACTGTCAGTTTGACAATAAGACATGAGCTGTGGTGATGTCGTCAATATCATACACTCCATTCACATTTTTAATGTTACAGGATAAGCGGCATATGAATGTGAGCAACATTGTAGATTTTATGAGCAAAAAACTGATTTTCAGGAAAAAAAAAAAGTTTTTTTTTTAATTAAGATTATTTTTACCTAGCAATCATTGTGCTGTAGATACAATTATTTGACTTACATAACCTAAAGTAGCTGTTTCTCTAGTTTAATTTCATGCTTCGCATTCATGCCAACTTAAAACCCACATTCTAAAACATTTAACTATTTTATGGCTGTTTGGGGTGAGGATACTTGTAACAAATCATTAATCGCATCCTCTATTGAGGTAAAGTCATGTGAGGTTTTTGTTGCACATCAAGGGATTTATGTAAAATGTGTTTCCATCATAGTTTATGCACATCTTCTTAATAGATAAAAACACTACCCACCTCACAAGAGCACATATGATTTTTGTGCATATGTTTAGAATTTATGTACATCTTAACATTTCCATCCAGCATTTTTTGTGATATACAACAATTCACATAAGAATAGATGGCAACACAGCTAGTGACTGAATACAGTACACACACACAAACACAGACAGCAATTGTTTTTTTTTTTTTTTTTTTCTTTAAATGGCTCACTTTATTCAGAACTGATTATTATTTATTCTTCACTCAAGTTTTCAAGTTTTTGCATAAACTGGAAGTGTGGGTCTTATTTCAGCAAATTACTTCAAACTGTTACATCTATCCCCAGCCAGTGTTACAATTCCAATTGTTGTAACAACAGAACTCTTTGTATTTGATATTAACTTACATAATCTGCGATTATGCAGTACACGTACAAGTGAGTTTTATTTGTAGTAGACAAATGTGGCTATCGTATATATAAAAGTTTGAGAGATCTAGCACAAACAACCACTGAGTTACTGATGCTCAAACAAAAAGTGTTACTTTCATCCTTGGTCTTCCCTAATGCAATCATACAATACATTAGACTCACAGAGTTTGATCAAGGACACAATAGTGATATTTTTCTTTAAACACTAAACTAAAAAAAAAACAAC
Organism: Labeo catla; assembly: GCA_012976165.1. Taxonomy (NCBI): domain Eukaryota; kingdom Metazoa; phylum Chordata; class Actinopteri; order Cypriniformes; family Cyprinidae; genus Labeo; species Labeo catla. The sequence goes on along the minus strand of VONZ01001622.1, from coordinate 25,734 downwards.
AAAAAAAAAACAACAAACATAAATGATTAGATTACAGTTTTATTATAAAAGTCACCAAAACACATATTTTGAAACAATCCTGTGTGCATCTGACCATTTAAGATCAATACACCACTTTGGGGGTATAGTCATAGCCTAATGGTTAGAGAGTAGGACCCAAAGGTCGAGGGACTGAGAAAAAAATAAATAAATAAATTAAATTAATTAATTTTTCAGATCAGTGGATTTCTTTTTATCGTCAACCTTCTGATTGCTCCCAGGCAGATCAGGCGGATCAGTGGATTTCTTTTTATCGTCAACCTTCTGATTGCTCTCAGGCCCGGATCAGTGGATTTCTTTGATTGTCAACCTTCTGATTGCTCTCCCAGGCGGATCAGTGGATTTCTTTTATTGTCAAAACCTTCTGATTGTTTAGGCGGATCAGTGGATTTCTTTTTATTGCTCAACCTTCTGATTGCTCCCAGAAGGATCGTGATTTCTTTTTGTCAACTTCTGATTGCTCCCGGATCAGTGGATTTTTATGTCAACCTTCCTTCTGGATCAGTGGATTTCTTTATTGTCAACTGATTCTCCAGTAGGATCATTGGATTTCTTTATCTGTCAACCTTCTGATTGCTCTCAGGCTGATCAGGCGGATCAGTGGATTTCTTTTTATTGTCAACCTTCTGATTTCAGGCGGATCGGCGGATCAGTGATTTTTTTATTCTGTCAACCTTCTGATTTCCCAGAGGGATCAGTGGATTTCTTTTGTTGTCAACCTTCTGATTGCTCCCAGGCGGATCAGTGGATTTCTTTATCTTCTTTATTGTCAACCTTCTGATTGCTCATCAGGCGGATCAGTGGATTTCTTTTTTATCGTCAACCTTCTGTTGCTCTCAAGGGATCAGGCGGATCAGTGGATTTCTTTTATTGTCAACCTTCAGTTGCTCCGGATCAGTGGATTTCTTCATCGTCAACCTTCTGATTGCTCTCAAGGATCAGCGGATCAGTGGATTATTTTTATTGTCAACCTACAGATTGCTCCGGCGGATCAGGCGGATCAGTGGATTTCTTTTTTGTCAACCTTCTGTTGCTCCCCAGGATCAGTGGATTTCTTTTATTATCCTTCTGATTGCTCCCAGCTGGATCAGTGGATTTATTTTTATTGTCAACCTTCTGATTGCTCTCAGGCGGATCAAGATCACGGGATTTATTTTTATTGCAACCTTCTGTTGCTCCCAGGCGGATCATTTGGATTTCTTTTATTGTCAACCTTCTGATTGCTCCCAGGCGGATCAGTGGATTTATTTTATCGTCAACTTCTGATTGCTCTCAGGCGGATCAGCGGATCAGTGGATTTATTTTGTGTCTCTGATTGCTCCCAGTGGATCAGTGGATTTTTTTTTATTCAACCTTCTGATTGCTCCCCAGCGTATCAGTGATTCACTTTGATTGTCAACCTTCTGATTGCTCCCAGGCAGATCACTGGACTTTTTCATCGCCAACCTTCTGGTGTTCCCAGGCGTATCAGTGGATTCACTTTGATTGTCAACCTCACGTTCTCCCAGGCAGATCACTGGATTTCTTCTAGTCGGCGTGTTGCCTATCAGTGGATTCCTTTGATTGTCAACCTTCTGATTGTTCCCAGGCGGTATCAGTGGATCCTTTGATTCACCTTTGATTGCTTGCGTATCAGTGGAACTTTGATTCACAACCTTCGATTGCTCCCAGGCAGATCACTGGATTTCTTTTCATCGTCAACCTTCTGATTGCTCCCAGGCAGATCAGTGGATTCAACTTTATCGTCAACCTCCTGTGTGCTCACAGCTGGATCATCAGATGTCTTTTTAGCCATCTGCAGAGTCTCATCCTCAATAAGGGGTGTTTCTTCTCCACCATTCTCCTGAAAGAAAAACAGATTCACAGAAGGTAATACAAATGATTGTAAAAAAAACAAAACAAAAAAAACCCTGATGATTCAAATATTTTCACTCTGATGTTTGCTGAACATAAGGACTTCAAGGAAAAGATCTCACAGAAATCTCACACAGATACATACTGTATCACCTAAAGCCCCAATTTTCACTTTAGAGGTAAAAAATCAGTTTGAAATATGTGACCAGTGATATACTTTTTGCAAACATCCTATTTAGATGAATATGTAAATATGTGCTCTGCACTGTCCTCTCAATAACAAAATAAAAGGGTCCTATTATGCTTTTTCACTTTTTGAATTTTAGTCAGTGTGTGGTGTGTATGTTTGGGCATAAAAAAGATCTATAAAGTTACAAATCTCAAAGTCCACTCCAAAGGGAGATATTTTGTTTTTAAAAAGTCCCTTTTCAAGAACTACAACAAATGGCTCCTTTGGACTACAACGTTCGTTTTCCGCATGTTATGATGTCACTACGCAGCCCATTAGAATAGCATTAAAATAAATCCTGCCTACGGAAATTTGAATGGTTAGGGGGTGGGTAGGAACGAGTTCGGGGATTAGCCTAACTTCAGTGATGCAGCGCAGAGAGAAGCTTCTGTGAGATGCTTCAATGAGCTGCAGTGCAGTGGGTATAAACACAAGCATTGACTAGAGTGGTTGTGTTGGAGCCACAATGTGCTGCAGACATGTACGGTGTGTGGTAAGAGATTTATTTTTCATACAGTGTAGATACCTTCATGTATAACATGAGTGTTTTTTTTAATAAATTTGCAGTAGACTTGGCTAGGCTAATCAGTGATGATGTTCTTTATGTTAGGCTGCTTTTAGCCTTATGCTGGAGCTGGTTTCGGGCAATGAAACTAAGTAAATAATTATATAAATTAGCACTATAATATCATGTATTGGCGATCTCGCAGGCTGACAGTAAGACCAAACACTACTGTAGCGCATTATGTAATCACTCTCCACGCATCCTAGGTGTATATGACTTCCTTCTTTCAGACGAACGCAATCAGAGTTAAATTAAAATTCATCCTGGCACTCCCAAGCTTTAGAATGGCATAGACGGGTGTTTCTCTTCATTAGTCCAAAACAAGTCAAATAAAGGTCATCCATCCATAATAAAAAGTGCCTCACATGGCTCTGGGGGGTCAATAAAGGCCTCCTGTAGCCAATCAATGCGTTTCTGTATTAAAAATGTCCATATTTAAAATGTAAGAGTCACATTAATCTAGCGTGCATTAACAGTTGTACACAAAACTTGCTTCTTTGACAAGGGGCATGGCAGTACTGAAACACTGTCTAAGCTGTTTGCCAATCACAACGCAGTGGGACAGCTAATCAAAAAAGCATGAAAGCATGTTCTAGTACACCCCCAAAACAAAATCAAGACTTTGTTAAATAGCATAATAGGACCCCATTAAGAAAGCATCTTATCAAAGTCATCTGGAGATGTTTGCACAAGCTGCAATTTGGTACTCCAGTCATCTCACATTTAATTATAAAGCAATTTATACAACAGAGCTTTAAATCAAGCATCTTTACAGTATTAAACATGAAAAACAGTCTCAGTGTTACTTTCGGACTGGAGAAGATTTCCAAGTCAAAGAAGGTGGAGCCCTAGAGCCACATCTACTGGTAATTGTGTAAACACCACAGACCATTGGTAGAACAAAGCAGGCTGTTTCAAACTCTCAGAAACAAAGTCAAATAAAGGAACTTTGTTTTGATCTAATTTGGTTGGTAAAATTATATCATACCAGCTAGTTTTTTGATGTCGCATGAAGTATATTAGAGTCCTAACAATTCTCAGATTAGTTAATTTATTGTCAATTCATAGGTTTTTACAGACAGATTTTGTGTACATAGTATCTTACCAGATCAGGCTGCAGCATTTTTCCTGTTTAAACAATAACAAAAAAAAAAAAAAAAAAGTTACTTTGGTCAATTAGAATACAAATACATACTTGAACATATTTCTTTCTTATTTTATTTTTTTTTTATTTCTATTTATTATTACATTTTCCCCCCCACAATAAATCTTACTATTTCACCTTGTCAAATCATCTGTAAGCCATACTTGCCATTTTGTCTTAAGCTCCTGCGGTGACAGTAAATCACACCAGCAGCTGCAACCAGCAGAACAGCAACAACAACAATAGCAGCAACAGCAGCAGCAGTTGAATCTGGAACAGCTAAAGACAGACAGTCATTTTCAGGGGTGTCGCTATGGTTTCTGGACCCCCTAAACAGAATATTGACCCGGGCCCCCGAGTTTGATCTCAGTTATATTGTTATACTGAGAGAAAGCTCACTTCTTCAAACAGGCCCCAATGAAAATGTTTAACTGGTCGATTTAAATCTATCAGTTTTATAAAACTGTTCATGTGAAAAAGCACTAAATGACTAAAATGATACTCACCAGTGACAGTAACAACGAATGTCTTTATGATGTCGAACCTGCTGCTGTTGATCTGTAGTTTATAAAGTCCAGAGTCTGTGGTTCTGGTGTTTGTGATGGTCAGAGATCCAGTCTGATTCAGCTTCAGTCTGTCTCTGAATCTCACATCACACTGATTATCTGTACAGATCTCACTCTGATCTCCAGTGAGTACAATGATGAGAGTGTCATTAAAATACCACATCTTTAAATAATTTGTTTTTTTCACTGCATTAGAATCTAAAGCGACAGATTCTCCTTCCTTAACTGACTTTCTCTTCATTTTATCTCGTTCAGCAGCAACACCTGAAACATAAATCAACAGCTGTTGAAGGATCTTCTGGGGGAAAACATCACATAAGATTAAAGAAATGTGGATATGAAAGTAATAAAAAGTAAAAAGTCCTCTTGACTTTCTGTCTGAAAAGCAATATTTATACACATTTTGTGCTATTAACACATTTTAAACATTTTATACTTTGCACTGAGTCCTGGTTGTAAAATTTTAATGTGAAACAAGAGATGGGTTTAGACAGATGATTAGCATGAAACTAGTAACCGATGAAAAAACAAATGTAGTTTGCACTGAACTAAAAAAAAAAAAAAATAGTTCACACTGAACTAAATTTAGTCTACAAAATCCACTTTAACAGTAAATGTGTTTTTGATGAAATCATAAAAATATACTGGTAAGAAGAAAAATCACCTCTAAATTTCACAGCAAAATGATAATAACACATTAATGATGAAATTTACATTTTTAAACATGACTCACCATGTACAATAACACTGAAGCTGTTTTCACTGTCGATGTCGCTGCCGCTTATCAGTAGTTTATAAACTCCAGAGTGTTTGTTTGTTATGTCCATGATGGTCAGAGATCCAGTCTGATGATCCAGCTTCAGTCTGTCTCTGAATCTCTCAGTACCTTCATTACACTGAACATCTGTACAGATCTTACTGAGATCTCCAGTGATTTGAGCGATGCGAACGTCATTGAAATACCATCTAATTCTGTCTTGTTGGTTTGTTTTTACACCAGTGTGTAGAGTGACTGAATCTCCCTCCATCAATAACACTCTGTCTATATTAACACCAGATGCACCTGAAGAAGAAATTAATCAAAATTTTTAATCAATTCACCATTTCTTCCAAATGAATGCAAACTCTATTATATTAAACTGCTCTTTTTCTCTGCATTAATGACAACACCATTAGGTACATTTTAAAATGTCAAACACTTTGTCTTTATTAGAGTATTATAACAACACACCATTTTAAAAGTTTACATACCCTTGATTCTTAATATTGTGTTTAAATGATCAAAATCTGTTATGTTTGTGATAATTGTTCACGAGGCCCTTGTTTGTCCTGACCAGGTAAACACAGTTTTCCAGCATCTCCTGCATATTTGAACCCTTTCCAGTGATTGTATGATTTTGAGATCCATCCACATACTGAAGACAACTGAAGGACTCACAGACAAATATAACACAAGGTGAAAACATTCAGTAATGCTCAAAATGAAAGAAGAAAAGAAAGAAAGAAAGAAAGAAAGAAAGAAAGAAAGAAAGAAAGAAAGAAAGAAAAAGAAAAAGAAAAAGAAAAAGAAAGAAAGAAAGAAACATGCAAGAGCCATTTTGAATTGGATGGTCGGGAAAAAATACTTATTTTGTCTTCTGGGAAACATGTAAATATATTATGCAGCTTCTGTACCAAAGGTCAGTACTACATTCAATAATATGATTACAACAGCTCTGGATAAATCTGGAAAGAAGTGAAACTGGTCAACACATCAAGAAGAATGGAAAACATTAATGAAAAAGTGAATGACTATATATAGCAAAATACAGTGGTCTAATACTTTTAACAAAAACAGACAATGATCTATTTAGTAGATAAATGCCATTATTAGTCACTTTTCAAGGAGCATAAACAAATGAGGGTTTATTTGTGCTACAGCTGAGATACAAGACTAGCTCTAAAACAATGTTTTGGAATAAACAACAAAGGCTCGAGATGAGATGTGGTAGAAATAATTACACGCAAGAGCATTTTAAGGACAAAAACAAAAACTAATGTTATAAAATGAAACATCTGCGCAATATCTTGGGGTGTGGTGACTGTGGAGGAGTAACTGGAGGAATAATTGAATTTGTTGTTGTAATCAGAGATCACTGACTAATGCAGTGCCTCACCCACTGAGAACTGTCTGTTTGCAACACGCAATTCACCAAGTAGTAGTCAAAAATATCTCCATAAATGCCTTGCCATGGTTGTTCACAGAAATAAACAAATAAAAACTAAATGACTGCAAAATACAAATAATATGCATCCCTGTTAAATATAATAATTGGGCTGGTTTGGCTTCACAGACCTGGCAACCCTGCTCATTGCTGGTAGCACCTTCTGCTGAGTTATTTCCCACCTATGTTTTGTAAATAAATTAAATTATGGTAGTCACAGGTAAAACTACTCCTTGTTGGGTATAATAATAATAGTAATAATAAATTACTATAAGGAAGTTGTAGATTAATGTCAATGTACATTACATGGTAGGGTTTTCAGCTAACTTCACTACAGAGCTATTAATGTTCTCATATCATACTGTACAAGTGCAAAACACAGAATCGTGTGTCAAATTTGAATGGACCAAGCGATTTGAGCATTTTATTGAGCTGCGAAAACGCACGTAGGTCCAAGCTGTGCTTTCGGCTGGTTAATGAGCAAGCGATATTTATAGCCTAAAGGCGGAGCAATATACTTCTTTTCATCTATGGCGCACTGTGATTGGGGTGATGTATACATACAGGATAGATTACTGTTAATACAGATGATAATGGACTGTCGTCCCTGGATGATGCGCCAGTCATTGGCAATACAGCAATACGTCGTTTTAAATACACATTTAATCGCCAGAGCACCGGAATAGAGATAAAAAGCCCATGTCTTACCATGGTCGAGTAAACGCCAGAACAGTAAGGGCGAAATAAAGAAAAGCTTCATTTTCATTAGGCTTCCTAAAAAATACACACAGATTTTGATACATAATAGTGCTATGTTCTTTCTCTTCAGTAAACCCAAAGCCATTTTTATTCTTCTTCGTGTTATTATTTTACACTGGCATCCAGTGCGCAACATTGTCACGAATGAAAACGAAAATGTAATTTGGAAGCGTTCTGACTCACTGCAGCGCGATGACGTAAAGACGTGCTGTCGATGCTGTTTGATTTTGTGAGTACATAATAATTGGTTTAATCTAAAAAATGAAAGATGAAATATACACTCAAAAAAATATTTCAGCCCTTAACATAATTCAATTACGTACATCATTTCCATGCATTTAGATTACATAGTTTTAATTTAAACAAATCAAGTAAACTTAATGTGATTCAAATGCATCAGTCTTATGTAAATGAAACAGGTAAAGTTGACGTAATATTTCCCAGTGTTAAACAAACCCTCCTCAGTGTTCATGTGTTTCCACACTACAGAGTGTTCAAGTAGCATTGACACAGTGTTGGAGTTAAGGAGATCATTATGTCATGATTGACCAATAATGATCAACACCTGCTGTTTACAAGCAGAATCACAGAAGGAAAGAGAAACACAAGAATCAGACACAGCCAAAGATAAAATGAACTTAAATAAATAAAGACATCAAATCTCTGATTAAACAACTCCACAAACAACATTACAGTTTGACTTGATTTCTGTAATATATCCACTAATATTATTTGAGAACATCTAAACAGAGGTTTAGATGTTTTATTAAAAAAAACTTTTCATTTGACCTCACCATCATGGTGAACAAGGTTTACTTTAGTTGGGCTCTGGACCCTTGACTTTCTTAGTTTAGTTTTTTTTCTTTGGTTGCTGTATTTGTGTTTGTAGAGCACATTTGTTATAGCAACAAACAAACAACAAGAAAAAAAGTGTTTTATTAAATGTTCTTGGTTAATTATTATTGATGTACACCTTCAATAATAATAATTAACCAAGAATAATAAATCATCATCCAGTGGCCTGATTTGCTGATATCGTTCTGTGGTTTACCTTTTGGTTTCATGATATCTACAGTAGTCGCATGAACTGTTGCTATTATTACTTCAAGATCTCCAGTGTTACTTAAACACACACAGACATCAAGAATCAGCATATTAATCTCAACAATGGTGACATTCAACAGCTGCATGCTGGGAGTCATTGGTGAGTTTTATAATCTGCTGTTACCCAGCATGCAGCTGTTGAATGTCACCATTGTTGAGATTAATATGCTGATTCTTGATGTCTGTGTGTGTCAAAAGGATACTGTAGATTTCAAAGTTTAATGTATAAGATAAACTATAATAGATAATCCATAATAGTTCATACACCTGTTGTAAACATTATGAAAATAATAGACTAACTGCATGAGATCAATGCATCAGGCCACTGGATGATAATGATTTCACAACCAAAAATTTTTTTACCAAAAATACCAAATCAGAATTTTTTTGGACTTATTTATTTTGCTATAATAGATGTGCTTTATACACACAATTACAGCAGCCAAAAAAAAACAAAAACAAAAGTCAAGAGTCCAACTAAAGTAAACCCTGATCGCCATGATGGTGAGGTCAACTGAAACTTAAAAAAAATAAAATAATAAATAAAACATCTAAACATCTGTTTAGATGTTCTCAAATAATATTTGTAGATATATGACAGAAATCAAATCAAACTGTAATGTTTGTGGAGTTGTTTAATCAGAGATTTAATGTCTATTAAATTTATTTAAGTTCATTTTATCTTTGGCTGTGTCTGATTCTTGTGTTTCTCTTTCCTTCTGTGATTCTGCTTGTAAACAGCAGGTGTTGATCATTATTGGTCAATCATGACATAATGATCTCCTTAACTCCAACACTGTGTCAATGCTACTTGAACACTCTGTAGTGTGGAAACACATGAACACTGAGGAGGGTTTGTTTAACACTGGGAAATATTACGTCAACTTTACCTGTTTCATTTACATAAGACTGATGCATTTGAATCACATTAAGTTTACTTGATTTGTTTAAATTAAAACTATGTAATCTAAATGCATGGAAATGATGTACGTAATTGAATTATGTTAAGGGCTGAAATATTTTTTTGAGTGTAGTATAATTTGGCGTTTTGTTATTTTTGGTCATAGACATTAATTATGTGGATGAATGAAGACACTAAGATTTCACAGACACACACAAGCAGAGACAGAGACCACTGCGTAACGTGATTATTTTCAGTAATATTTTTTGTGTAGCTGAGGACTTTATTTTGGCTTGAACCCTTATTGCGGTTTTTCAGGGAGAAAGAGAAAGCTTGCCATATGCTGTGGTGACAGTATGTCACACACAGTCACCAGCAGAACGACAACAACAGCAGCACATATTACCTGAATGTGCACTGATAAAGACAAATAGTTATTATTAAACATAATCTTCTGATAATGGGTTTTACTGATATTTTGACTGATGTGTGCACCATACTTGGGTCATCACCGTTGTGATATTGATTTAACTGATGGACGGAGTCAACAGGTGTGTGTTTGTGTCAGCTAAAACGGTATCATAGCTCTCAGGGCCTTTTCTAGAATATAAAATTGAAAGCATCATCTTTTCTCCACAAGCTCAAAAAAAAAAAAAAAAAAAAAGAAAGAAAGAAAGAAAGAACAGTTCATATGTGTAAAACTTAAGCAATCAACATTAGCTGATATGGCCTCACAAAGTGTGAGTGAATTTAACAAACTAACCAAGTTAATTTTTAACCAAGTTAATGTAAGGATCCATCCACTGGCCCAAATGCAGAGTCGAGTTGTCTGGTTGAAGGTTTATGCATGTTCGGTCTTTTCACAGCGCTTCTGCAAAATTCGCTTAATTTATCAGAATTTAGTTTCATTTTTAATCTAGCTCCTCGTTTAATCTGACTCCAATTTCATATGATCGTTAGAATTTAGGTGTTTAATTCAGGCTGATTGCAAATATCAATTAAGTATTAATCTAGATATCTGATTATTTCGGACTCACTATACTTTCAGTTATTCGTTCATTGGGGACCCGATGCCGCTTTCGAGTCTTGCGCCCGCGGAGTACGCAGATCTCGCGATCACGAAAACGCCGGTCTGATTGTTGAGTCAGAGGTATGTAGGTGACTAAATACCCTTTTTGACAGCCGCCTACTGCTTGCCTTCACAAAAAGTGTAGTTTACTTTTAGTCTTCGCCGGTACAACTTGCTAACATCAGTGATAGACAGAAATCAGGGGGTCTCAGATGATGTGCCTACTGCTCCATTCAATCCTGAGCCTGCTGTTTGCTCTATCCTGGTCGTAATTCGCGGTAGCACCAGCCTCCTCGCAATCTACTGGAAATAATGATTTCAGACGAGTCTAAAATTAATCAAATAATAACATTTTATTTGTCAGGTAAAAATGTATCATGCCAATTACATAGTTTAACAATGAGAATCCAATTCAGAATTAAATTCATTTCCAATTAAAAGGAATACATAACATCAATTCCTCCAAGATAAATCTAAGAGTGAGAGATGCATACCTGACCGCATAGAGATACACAGCAGCATGTGAGAGATTTGGAGGCAAAGCTCCAGAGACTCTCACACACAGTGTGGGGTTCTTCTGAATACAGAATCCCCCCGTAATGTTTTGTCACTTCACTTATATACCCAGACCAAAACAAACAAATCTTCCAATCAGTTGTAAAAACATAAAAGACCTTTTGGCTTGTCAGGAGATCTCATGACCCAGGGTCACACCTAGCTGGAGATTTCCACCCGACCCTAAGGGGAAAACACACCCCTCAGCAGCAAAACACAATTCTACAAAAGTGTTCAGTCTTCCTCATAATATAAGTGACTTCTGTGAAATTGAGACCATTTTACCAATCGCACTAAGACCTTTAGAATGATACCAAACATGAAAGGGAAACTTCAACATATCCACAAAATGTAACATGTAGTATATGGACATTCTTATTGACTTTCAGTGGAACCTTTTGGGGGAAAAGTGTGAGATGCAGGAGGGGAGAGGAGCGGGAGGAAGGTGGTTGTAAATGAGCAATAGAGGTGGTGTTGTTTGCCCTCTTTGAAGATCTCTTCTCCAGATTAGTTTTATTGTTTTGTTGCATGGCATCTGTTTTTGTCAGAGTTCCTGGACTTTAAATTCATGAGGAAATAATTTCACATCTTACATTAAAAATTGTTAAAATAGCAGCAAACTGGTTAAAAGAATGCACACTTAGCTTTGGGTATAGAGGCAAAGTGTCATGGACATGCATGTGCAACACCACACAGCCCACATCCTTCACTCCCTCCTCCTCAAAGCATAGGCAGGTGCGTTCATGCAACCAAGCAGTGATAAAAGCATACTTTTTTATACAGTCTTAGGCCCTCCAAAATATTATATTTTCTAAAAGCCTAGGAAATTTATTGATTACCATTTATCAGCATAATATGATTTAAATAACACAATTTCATGTTTTTGCTTTCATATTTTCAGTTTGATTCTCAGTGTTTGTGTGTGTGCGTGTTTATATATCTCTATATAAATGTTCTGCATAAAAACCCACTCAACTTTTAGCAGCTTCTTTTTAAAAACAAAATAAATGGCAGCCGTTCTACATGTGTTTTTTTTTTCCTTCTCAATGTAGTTTCTCATCTTGGTCTGTTGTTACTGAAGACTTAAGCAGGACAGGAAAAAGCCCCTCTCCTACAAACTAAACACACATGCTCTCAGTGCCCAATGTCATGCACGAGACGCAATGTGACCCAAAAGATCAAACCCCATTTCTTAAGAAAACCAACCACAGCAGGTTTCAGTTTGACTCAGAGGCTGAATTGTGAGTGTCGGTGTATATTTCAGTAAACCTGGCCATGTGAGATGAGAGACATTGTGCACTGTAAAAAGCGATAACCTGCATTTGTTACTTTAAATAGCTATTTCACCTAATTTAGCCCTGAGTTAAAATGAGGCTGTTAGTATAAATGAATGCATGTAGTTTGGTTCAGTTATCTTAAAATAGTTTGAACTTGAATAAAATTAGTTAATACACATGTTGCCATTTTTAGGTTATCTTTTTTTTTTTTTTCAATGTACTTTCATTAATCTATACATAAAAAATCTCAGAAAATATAAATAAATATATGCACAGTTTTTAAAATCATTCAAGTATAGTTTATTTAAAATACACACTATATTTTTATACATTTAGCTACTTAACATAGACAACGAATATAAAATGAATGTAAATGTAAAATTTAACATTGCAAAATATGAAAAATTTAAAATGTTTTCACTATTATAAACATTTAAAGTCTTAAGAACAGTAACTATATATAATATGCGTTCAGTGTGTGTGTGTGTGTGTGTGTGTGTGTGTGAACAAGGAGGGACAAACTGTGTCATGGGAGGATTCACACATTATTCTGGTGTGTTCTTAACAGACTTATTAGACCAGACCCTGAACTGTTGAATAAAATGTTTCACATGTTTGTTTTGTTCTGTCTGTGCTGGTGGAGTCTGATTGGTAAGTTATACATTTATTTATATGGCTTTATATATATATATATATATATATATCATTACACAATAATAAAGCTGCTGCTACTGTTAGTATGTTGTTAAATTATTTTCATCTGCTGTGTTCAAATAATTTCTGTCTCTGCTGCTGTTCACACTTAAACCATTACAAACTGATTTCAGGTTTTGTAAATTATCAGCAGACTTAATTTGTGACAAAATCTCTTTTAATGTTTTCAGGTGTCTTTAGTAAGTCATTGTCTTTGATGGAGGGAGATTCTGTTACTCTACACACTGATCTTACTGAAATACCTGAAGATGACGAAATACTGTGGAATTTTGGGTCTGAAAAGTCCATCATAGCTGAAATCAGTAAAGCTGCTGAAACCACATATCATGATGTTCTTAATGGGAAATTCAGAGAGAGACTAAAGCTGGACAAACAGACTGGATCTCTGACCATCACAAACATCACAACTGAACATGCTGGACTTTATGGAGTACTGATAAATGGAGCTAAACTGACATCAAAAGCATTCAGTGTTTCTGTCTATGGTGAGTAGAAATCATTTATTCAAATGTTCAAATATTATTATTTTATTAAAGGAATACGCTTACAGTGCATACAATGGGAGTCAATGGGGTCAATTTTAGGGGAATTTAAAGTAGAAATGTGAGGCTTTTAGTTTCATAAAAACACATTATTGTGTATTATTAGAACTAAAGCTGTCTAAAGTATATATATATATATATATATATATATATATGAAAGTACCCGGACTTGTAAACAGATTAAATTACATTTTAAAATACTCACAATCTGAATACAGTTACTTTTATCAATTAAATGATTATGAAGATATGAAGAGTTCAGATGCAAAAGCCTCTAAGTTCATGTGAAATTTTTCTTTACAATAAGCGCTTCTGATTGGGCTGAGGCTGGGATTTAGTGAGTTTGACGTAAAAATTATTTGATGGACGATAATATGTGTCGAGAGCATTCACATCATTATCTCATTTTGACCCGAGGTGCTTTTAGCTGGTTTTGCATTGGAACTCTTCATATTTTTCACAACAGCAATTATTCTTAATTGATTGATTCTCCCTAATTCCTCTTTTTTAACTTTTAAATGTTCCTTTTAAAATAGCTCACTGCTTATATACTTTTATAAAAGTCTTCAGTTTTCTGCATTCACATAAAGACCAGTCATTATTTAGGTGGCTACACAACATTTTTGGATTTGCGAAAAATAATTTCAGATTTAAGAACTGCTTCAAACATATTCAAATGCTCAAATTCATGTTATTTTGATTTACATGGAATGTATGCATTCCCTTTTTTTTTTTTTTTTTTTTTGTAATCTGAACCTGCCTCAACTAATGTATTTACTTAAAGTACCCCCTGAGATTTTAAAATAAATATTTTAATAATTAAATGTAATATTGGCATGTTCATGGTTCTCTGGCATTGGTTAATGGTCACATGACATGCACGTAAACAAACTATTTATTATTATTATTATTATTATTATTATTATTATTATTATTATTATTATTTTTAACATGTGTTTTATTTTGATTGATGCTATTTTACAATTATTTATTTTAATTTTCAATGTTTATGATGTAATTTATTATTAGCTTTTCTTTAAAATCACAAACCCTTGCAGTTCCTTCACAAACCTCAGTTAGGAAACCTTGATGTAATATCATGTTTAATGCATGTTGTTAAAAACAATGAATGGAATAATATTTCTTTTATATCAATATTATAGATGATTCTTTTAATATAATTGTGATGAATGAGATAATCTAAGTAATCTAAAAAGTTATCCAAAAGTAGTTTAGATTATATTACCTAAAATGTGTAATCTAAAGATTAATGTACTAACTACATTTTTTTTTTTTTTTCATGTAATTTGGAATCATGAGCTAATGAACTATAATGTATAAGCAATCTATCCAGCTCTGATTATAATCTTACACAGGAAACATTAGTAAGTGATTTTTCAAAGTAATGTCACGTTAACACATATTGTTTATGTCTTGTGGCTGTACAGCTGAAACAATGAATATCTATTTTACTGCTCATTCTCTCGTGTTTTCCAGCTCATCTGCCTGTTCCTAACATTATCAGAGACTGCTCTGCATCGTCATCAAAGGAGAGATGTTCATTGGTGTGTTCAGCTGTGAATGTGAGTCATGTGAGTCTCTCCTGGTACAAAGGAAACAGTTTATTATCCAGCATCAGTGTGTCTGATCTCAGCATCAGTCTCTCTCTACCTCTGGAGGTGGAATATCAGGATAAAAACACCTACAGCTGTGTGATCAACAATACCATCAGCAACCAGACCAGACATCTCAACATAACCGAGCACTGTCAGCCATGTGCAGGTAAGCCATGTACTAAGATGATATCTCACAGTTATACAGTGCTGATGTTTGATTGTTGCAGATCAGACAGACAGATTCAATCACACTAATAGCTCATTTTGTTCATTACAGATAAGGGTCTACCTTCATCTTATATAGTGGTGATCTCTATTCCTGTTGCTGTATCTCTGTTGACTGTTGCTGCAGTCGTGTTCTTCTGGATCTACGGGAAATGTAGAAAAACTGATCAAGAAGGCAAGTGTTACAAAGAAAACAATACTTTAAAAACACTATCTAAATATACTGATTGATTGATATCCCTACTTATCATTTAATCACACTCATATTTCTCATCTAGTACCTTTTTTTAATGAAATTAAAAGTATGTGTAGTTATTGGGTTTGGTGGTTCCTGTGGATTATGCTCATGTCAGAATATATGTATATATCCATAAAGGCACTGGGAAGCTATATTTAGCTATATAGCTATATATACTCATCTTATTTGTGGAAGTTTGCATTCGATAATACAACAACTTTTCCGACACTTCACAAATATATTCTTGCATGTGTAAAGACGTACTGGTGTTCATCTCTATGTTCTACTTAAAGCATATTTAAGTACACCATACAAAGAATGCAAATAACTTGTGTTAAACATCTGGGTTTGATTTACAAATTATCTGTAAGTAACATCTCTTCACATTTAATCATGAAGACATACTTTGCCAGGGACAGTGTGTGCAAAAAAAAAAAGTTAAATTTGTGGCATTTTTAAAATTTAAATATTTAACTAAATGTTTGCATTAAAGTGCCCGTATTATGCTATTTTAAGTATTCTTATTTTGTTTTGAAGGTCTCAGGTCAAAAAACACTTTTATTTCTCACATTATACATAGCAAATCACCTAATTTTTCCTACCTGGTCTCACGGCAAAACGTACCTGGGGGCACTTTTTCGCAAGATGCGAAATATGTACCAATAAGTACATATCACTGCAGTTTCCAAAATAAATGAATACTGGAGGCAGCACAACTCTGACACCTTTTATTCCTTTTCACACAGTTTCGATTAATAAAGATTAATCTTTGCACAATTACTTAAAGAACAATTTTAATATGCTTGGAGATTTGAAAACTGGTGCTTTTGAATGCTAGCATCACATATCCAGCTTCTGGATATGTGATTTTCTCTATGGGTTTTCATAGCCAGTAGGTTTGTTCGGTAACGCATGTAGGGACATGTACTTGAGAGGCTCCATTACGAATCCCGTGTAACTACGGTTCGACAAAACAGTTCAAATGTGCACACATGGAAGACAAACAAATGCGTTTTTATATCAGTTTTGCATTTGTCAACACTTTCGGGTAGGTTTATGGTTGGTTTTGGTGTAGGGCATTTTCCAACACAAAAGTACCTAAAGGTACCTATTTTTATGAGACTGGGTTGAATTTGTCTTTCTTCAATCCTGCTGTGCTCTTACTGGTCAAATATGACCTAGTCTGTTGTGATTACCGCTTACAGTGCATGTTAAGTAAACGCACTACATGAATGGCTGATGCATCAATATAGTCATTAAAATTAATTCTTACTCCATCGTTTATCATAATTCAAGGTAGTAAGAAAGACTCAGTATTAATCGACACAGTTTTAGGTAACAATGGTCCCACAGAAAACAGTGATGACTCTTGTCTCTTCAAATCCCTAAGAGAATTTGCTTTTGTAACAGGAAACAGCGTCTTCTCGACACGTCTACAACAGGAACTAGCAGAAGGGTTTGAGGTCGGGTCAAAGTAGATGCTGTTTGTAAGCAGTCAATGAAAACCACAGGCTATATATAAAGATAATATATATATATATATATATATATATATATATATATATATATATATAACTGACATCCTAATGTTTGTACACAGCAGATGTTTTCCAGATGAAGTGCTCTGTAACAGACAATTTTTAGACTTACATGTGGTAAACCTTAATAGATCTTTTATATGCACAAACAGCTACACACATTTTAGAAAGGTAATATTTCGAAAAAAAAGAAAAAAGAAAAAAAAGAAAAGCACAATAGGGCACTTTAACTTTTTTACTTTAACAGCGCCAAATAACACGTATTGAATACACAGATATAGTTAAGACTGCGTTTTGTTGTTTTAATCCATCTATTATTGCTGTTGAAACAGTTGAGGCTTGTGATGACGAGATTACTTACACTGAGCCAGTGTTCTACAAAAGAAATGCACATAAATCGGTAAGATCATTTATTCTTGCGTTGTGTGTCTCTGTATGATTTCAGCAGTGAGTCAGATCAGTGTGCGCTTGTGTTTTTGTCTGCATAATGATCCATCGCACACACCAGCAGCATTTCTATATTATTTCAAATTTTAGTCTATTAAATATTCTGATATGATTCAGTATATTTGTTGAGTATTGCCCATTGACCAGTGTTGGGGAAAGTTATTTTTAAAACTAATGTGTTACAATATTGCATTACTCCATTTAAAAAAGTAACTAATTGTGTTGTCCTTTTTGGAGCTTGATGTCACGTATCCTCCTTGTCATCGTGTGTTTGTGTATGTTGTGATTCACCATGTGCTCCCCGGACTCAGCCCTCTCGTTACCCGATTCACGCCCTTCTTGTTTCGCCCTGATTGTTTCATTGTCGTCACCTGTGTATGTACTGATTAGTTTGTGTATTTAAGTTCCACCTTGTGTTGAGTTCCCTGTCGGTCTTTATTGTTGATTTGGTTTTCAGTGTGCGTGTGCGTGTGCGTGCGCGTGCGTGCGTGTGTGCGTGCGCGTGCGTGCGTGCGTGCGTGCGCGTGCGTGCGTGCGTGCGTGCGTGCGTGCGTGTGTGTGTGTGTGTGCGTGTGTGTGTGTGTATATCGCTCTGTGTTCCTGCCTGTTCCTCTTGAAAGTAATTAAAATAAGATTTGTTTTGTACGTTGTATCCTGTCTTCCATCCAGCACCAGCAACCGTAACACTTGAAAGCCCCTGCTCATCTCCTGTCAGTTTATGAAATAGTGCTTGAATTGTGAAACTGAATGTAAAATTCTTATGTTTGTGAAAAACATTGGTTACATGCATTTGGAATGATGTATGGGTGAGTAAATGATGAGAGAGTTAACATTTTTAGGCTATCACTGAATCAATAATTTCCTGTTAATCATGGTAAAGCCACTTTATTGTATAAAGAGCTCAATAAACAAAGGTAACTTGGCTTGTAATATCCCTTGGGTCTTCATGTTTTATATATATATATATATATATATATATATATATGAAGAGTTTAGATGCAAACCAGCTAAAAGCCATCTCAGTCAAAAATGAAATAATGATACTGAGTGAAAGCTCTCGACACATATTATACGTTCATCAAATACTTTTTCTTCAAACTCGCTAAAATACCAGCCTCAGCCCAATCAGAAGTACCGGTACTTACATAGAAACCTATACATTTGAGCCTGATAAAAATGCATTTTTTAAAGAAAGATGTCAGATGGATCTAGCTGGTTTTGCATCTGAACTCTTCATATATATTTGTGTCCTCATCATGTCTTCAAGCATGCACACACACAAACACACACACACACAATGCAAGTAATTCTAAATTTGTCACTTTTTATTTAAAATATTTTACGTCTTGCATGTTTTGTTTTTTTTTACAGAATGAGAATATTACAGAATATGAGCACGTGGACTATACACCTGTCGCCATAAGAAAGGAGGAAACTCATACAAAACCCGAGTCTGTGGTTGAGTTCCAGGAGTGGTCAGCATATCCGAATGATTTCTGAAAGATCACATGATACTGAAGACTGGAGTAATGATGCTAACAATTCAGCTTGATCACAGGAATAAATACAATTTTACAATACAGTCACACAGAAGACAGTCATTTTAAATTGTTGTAATATTTCACAATCTTACTGTTTTTTACTGTACTTTTGATCAAATAAATGCAAGCTTTATGATCAGAAGAGACTACTGTCTCACGTACTCTGTTGATCACACACTGATCATTTACAATATTTAAGCAGCTTTCTAAAAAATGGATAAATTAGTAAAACTAAAACATCAATGTTCAGTTAATTGTTGTAATATTCTAAAACAGGTTTTTAAGGAGTTATGTGTATGACAGAAATGATCCTAAAACATTTACAACACAAAACTAGGCTTCACCATGTACTTATATTGAGGTAGTATACAACAAGTAACAAAACAAAACAAATCCAAAAAAGGTAGTAAGTGAACAAGAGTGCCACCTAGCGTTATTTTAGTATTACTGACATACTATTATACTGTTGTTATACTATATTATAGTTGTTTATGTTTGTTTGTTTTAATACTTTCAGTTTTAGTAATTTTGCTAGGATTTTAAACATTTTAATAGATTTCTTTTTTCAAATTATGCATTTCATTACAGTTTTTAGCACATTCAAGTTCAACTCAATGAAAATGAAAAATGTTGCTTTGACAACTTGATGAAAAACATGCTTTTGTTAATATTTTATTTTACTTCAGGTAGCATTTATTTTATTTCAAGAAACAAAACACTGTTTTAGTTTCAGTTTCAGTTTACTCTAACTCTGATCCCACCTAAAAACAGGGCTTCCAGCATATTTGAATCATGTTCAGGCAAATCATATTCATCACACAGTGATTATAACCATTTACAGTGTACATTTATGCTACATCTTGACCCTAAAGCAGAGTCATGACATCCTTCTAATACAAAATGTATTCATATCACTGTTCATTTACAAATACATTTTGTGCAAAATATCTAACAATACGATATTTACAGTATGTCTCACAATACATTACGCTTTCGCCTCTTGTGGACATTGTAATACTTTACAGCTGCAATCACCAGCAGGAAAAAAACAGCAGCAGCAGCAGCACATAATATTGCTATAAGACCTGAAGATGGACCTGAATGTGAAGTGATAAAGACAGACAGTCATTATTACAAGAGGTCAACTGATAATCAAGGTTACCACTATATTTTTCTGATATTTACATCTTCTGATTTCGATTAACGTTTGTATGATATTGATTTTAACTAATAAATGGCACCATCTGGTGCTAAAACAGCATCAGAGCACTAAAAAATAAACATGAATGAGCATCATTTAGAGGACAACTGATTATCACAAAACAGTTAAATGATAAAGTGAATCAAAATTACACTCACCAATGACCATGATGCTGAATCTCTTAAAGGTGATGATGCTGATGTTGTGACGATGACGAATGGTCTGAACGACCTGTAGTTTATAATCTCCAGAGTCTGTGGTTCTGGTGTTTGTGATTGTCAGAGATCCAGTTTGTTGATCCAGCTCCAGTCTGTCTCTAAATCTCTCATCACACTGATCATTTTTACAGATTTTACTCTGATCTCCAGTGATTTCAGCAATGAGAATGTCATTAAAATACCATCTCATTGCAACATTTGAGTGTTTTATTTCACCAGGATTCAAAGTAACAGGATCCCCTCCTTCACTAACATTTCCTTTACTTCATCTCGCTCATCAGCAGGAACACCTGAAACACAAACCAACAGCTGACTGTAGTTCTATTGGTTAAAGTATCATAGAGAACTGTATGCGCTTCTCAGTCTGAAAAGCAATATTTCTCCACTTTTTATTCCGAACTTCAAATTCTACTTTTAAACCAAAAGTGACAAAATGATCAGTCTAGATGTGAATTTAAATAAAAAAAAATTAAAAAAAAACTGTTATGTCACTACTGTGCCACTATAAAAACAACTTTTTTTAATGTTAAGTGACTCACCACCAACAGCAACATTGACAATCTTTTGGATGATTTTTTCCCTGATGATCTGTTGTTTATAATCTCCAGTATATGTGGTTCTGATGTTCGTGATGGTCAGAGATCCAGTCTGATAATCCAGCTTCAGTTTGTCTCTGAATCTTCCATCACATTGTTCATCTGTACAGATCTTACTCTGATCTCCAGTGATTTGTGCTATGAAAATGTCATTAAAATACCATCTAATTGTGTTTTGGTTTGTTTCAACATCAGTGTGTAGAGTGACTGAATCTCCTTCCGTCACTAACACTGACACTCCATCTGTTTCAACACCAGACGAACCTGAAGAAAAAAACAAAAACAAAAACAAATAATTATCGTAAAACAAACAAACAAACAAACAAGAAAGTGTTACTGTATGAGTAAGCGATATTTACAGCCTACAGGCGGGGAAACTGGCTATACTTTTCATCTATGGCGCACTGTGATTGGGGTGATATTTACATATAAAACAGACTACTGTCACTACAGATGATAATGAACTGCTGTCCCGGGATGATGCGCCACTCCTTGGCAATACAGTACATTATGACAGATTACCAAACCAGCCCTGACGCTATACATCTTCTGTTGTGCTCCACGAAGTATGTTACGCATATTTGGTACACAAATTTAGTCGTCGTAAAAATCCACCATGGTCGAGTAAACGCCAGAGCAATAAGGGCGAAATAAAGAAAAGCTTCATTTTCATTAGGCTTCCTAAAAAAAAAAATGCAGATTTTGATACATACATTCTTTCTCTTTAGTAACCCCGAAGCCATTGTTTCTTCTTCTTCGTGTTATTATGGCGGCTGGCATCCAGCGCACATTACAAACTATTGTCACGAATGAAAACGAAAATGTAATTTGGAACGTCCCTTACTCACTGCAGCGCGATGACGTAAAGACGTGTCGTCAGTGGTCTTTAATGGTGTTTGTAGAAGAAAAAAAAACAACAAAAAAAAGTGTTAGTAGGAGAGACCGAGAGCACTGCATGACGTGATTATTTGGCCAGTAATATCTGTTGAAGTTATATTCATTTATAGTGCAGTTGAGGACTTGACTTTGGCTTAAACCCTTATTGCGGTTTTCAGGGAGACAGAGCTTAAGAAGAGAGAAGGACGAGCATCCCATGTGCTACAGTGCTAGTAAAAGTTTACTGTTTCTGTGTATAAGATGCAATTAGCTTGCATATTTCTTAGTTTAGGCAGCCACGCCATGGCTAAGAATTACTTTTATATATCCGACAGAGTGCGCTATATAGGCTACTGCTGAAAGTCTGCTTAAAGTCTCCTTACCAGATCAGTGCGCTGCCTCCTATTGCCCGTTTAAATGATAACAACTCAGTTAAACATAGAAAATGTAAACATGTCATATTAACATATAATATCAGCTGTACATAAAGCTTGCCATATGTGGTGACAGTATGTCACACACAGTCACCAGCAGAACAACAACAACAGCAGCACATATTCCTGCTATAGGAGCTGAGGTAAAAGACAAATGGTTAATATTAAACAATCTTCAGATAATGGTTTTCATCTTTTATCATCTTTTCTCCACAAGTTCAAAAAAAAAAAAAAAATCATATATGTGTAAAACTTCAGTAATCAACTTCAGCTGATATGGCCTCACAAAGCCTGAGTGAATTTAACTAACCAAGTTAATAAACTTTCAACCAAGTTAAAAATTGTCAAAAATAGCAGCAAACGGGTTAAAAAGAATACATACTTAGCTTTGGGTATAGAGGCAAAGTGTCATGGACATGCATGTGCAACACCACACAGCCCACATCCTTCACTCCCTCTTCCTTAAAGCATATGCAGGTGCGTTCATGCAACCAAGTAGTGATCAAAGCATACTTTTCTGATACAGTCTTAGACCCTCCAAAATATTATATTTTCTAAAAGCCTAGGAAATTTATTTATTACCATTTATCAGCATAATATGATTTAAATAACACAATTTCATGTTTTTCTTTTCATAAAACAAAATCAATGGCAGCTGTTCTACGTGTGTTTTTTCCTTCTCAGTCAAATGTAGTTTCTCATCTTGGTCTGTTGTTACCAAAGACTTGGACAGGAAGAAGCCCCTCTATAAACTAAACACACAAGCTCTCAGTGCCCAATGTCATGCATGAGATGCTATGTGACCCAAAAGATCAAACCATGTTTCTTAAGAAAACCAACCACAGCAGGTTTCAGTCTTACTCAGAGGTGTGAGTGCCGGAATATATTTCAGTTAAACTTACAATGTGAGATGCAAGACATTGTACACTGTAAAAAGCGGTAACCTGCAATTTTTAGTTTTTAGAGCTATTTCACCTGATTTAACCCTGATTTAAAATAAGGTCGTTTGAATAAATGAATGCATGTAGGTTGATTAAATCTTAAAATGTTTTAAACTTGAACAAAACTAGTTAATACATGTGATGCTATTTTTAGGTTACCTTTTTTCAGTGTACTTTGATTATTCCATACACAAAATCTGAGAGAGAAAAAATAAATAAATAAACACATACACATTCAAAATCATTAGAGTTAGGCTCTATTTGACTATGAAATGTAGTTCATTTAAAATACACACAGTATTCTTATACATAGCTACTTAATGTAGACAACAAATATAAAATGAATATAAATTTAGCATTCTAAAATATAAAAAGTTGTTTTTTTTTTTTTCACTAATATACACATTTAAAGTCTTAAGAACATTTATATGTAACTATATATAACATGCATTCAGTGTGTGTGTGTGTGTGTGTGTGTGGACTAGGAGGGACAAACTCTGTCGTGGGAGGATTCACACACTGTTCTGCTTTGTTCTTAACAGACTTATTAGATCAGTCTCTGAACTGTTAAATAAAATGTTTACAGTGTTTGTTTTAGTCTGTTTGTGCTGGTGGAGTCTGATCGGTAAGTTATACATTTATTTTTATGGTTTTATTTTTTACAATTGCAGAATAATAAAGCTGACGCTACTGTTAGTGTATTGTTAAATTAGAGTAGTTTCATCTGCTGTGTTCAAATAATTTCAGTCTCTGCAGCTGTTCTTCCATTCACATTTAAAACCATTACAAACTGATTTCAGGCTTTGTAAACTATCAGGAGACCTAATCTGTGACAAAACCTATTTCAATGTTCGTCAGGTGTGTTTTGTGAGACAGTATCATTGATGGAGGGAGATTCTGCTACTTTACTCACTGATAATATTGAAATACGTGAAGACGACGACATGCTGTGGAATTTTGAAGCAGAAAAGGATGTTTTAGCTGAAATAAATAGAAAGGCTGGAATCTTCTCAATATTTGATGATGTTCCTGATGGGAGATTCAGAGACAGGCTGAAGCTAGACAAACAAACCGGATCGCTGATCATCACAAATGTCACAACTCAACATGCTGGACAATATGAACTACAGATAAGTGGAGCAAAATTGTCATCAAAAACATTCAGTGTTTCTGTCTATGGTGAGTAGAGATCTTTTTCAAGCATTGACATATTCTTGTTTTGTTAAAGGAATTTTTTAGGTTCAATGCAAGTTAAGCTCAGTTGACAGCATTTTTGGCATACTGTTGATTACCACAAGAATGAATTCTAACTCCTCCCTTATTAAAAAAAAAAAAAAAAGAAAAAAAGAAACGAAAAGAAAGAAAGAAAAAAAACAAAATGCTTACAGTGGAAATCAATGCGGTCAATGTTCTGAGGATTTAAAAGTGGAAATGTTGAAGTTTATGATTTAATAAAAAAAAAAATACTTGCATTAATTGTTCTCTTAAAACTTGTATTATTTGAACTGTGAAGCTGTCTAAATTAAATTTTTACAGTAAGGGTTTTACAGTTCCAAAAACTGTGACAAAGTTGTAAAATGAGATATATCCAGTGTTGGGGGTAACACATTACTAAGTAGTGCAAGTAATGTAATATTACTACTTTCTCCAAGTAACTAGTAAAGTAATGCATTACTTTTTAATTGACAAGAAAATATCTGAGTTACTTTTCCCCCCATTTGTTGATAAAAGTTCTCCTGTCCCCATGTTGAGAGAAATCAGAAGTAAGATGTTAGTTCTAGAATAACAAAAAACAGATTCAGTATTTCTTAAAATGTATAAAATAAGTGAAATTCAACTCAGAATATGACGCAAACCTGCAATAATTAAATATGTTAAATAATACAAATACCCTTTATGCATTTAATCCCATTTTATTAACCAATGTCTTTGCTGCCGACCTTTGATGACCCAATTCAACCATACTAATAATTAAAAATTACTCAAGATATTCTAACATTTGTTTTCTTTTTTTTTATTATTGCTGAAGAGTTTACTTTTTTTTTTCATCTGCGGTCTACTGTACAGATGTGAATTTACTTTTCTCAAAGCCTGAGGCTTTTGGTGTGAAAAGGCTTTTACATTTGCCAAAAATATAACTTTTTATGTTAAAAATAAACAAGCAAGCCTTGCACAGATTTAAAAAGAAACGCAAAAGTAACGCATTAATTTCCATAAAAAGTAGCTAAGTAACGTAATTAGTTACAGTACTTTTTTAGGGAGTAACTCAATATTGTAATGCATTACTTTTAAAAGTAACTTTCCCCAACACTGGACATATCTTTGCACAGAAAAGGTTTAT
>VONZ01001621.1:55000-116668 GCA_012976165.1 Labeo catla | reverse complement strand
CCGGGACGGGGTGTCCCTTCTTCTAGTAGCCCCGTACTGGCCGGGCCGAGTATGGTTCTCGGACCTGATTTCTCTCCTCGACGGCTCTCCCTGGGAGATTCCCGTCAGGGGAGATCTCCTCTCACAGGCAGGGGGTACCATTCTTCACCCCCGGCCGGAGCTGTGGAAGCTTTGGGGGTGGCCTCTGAGGGGGCGCACCTCTTAGCTTCCGGTCTCTCAACTGAGGTTGTTGAGACCATCCTCCAATCTAGAGCTCCCTCCACGAGGAAACTGTATGCCTTGAAGTGGAAACTTTTCACTTCTTGGTGCGGACACCGCCAGCAAGACCCAGTTAACTGCCCAGTTGGTTCAGTGCTGGAGTTCCTGCAAAGCCGGTTGTCTGCAGGGTTATCCCACTCCACCTTGAAGGTCTACGTGGCGGCCATTGCGGCCTACCACGCCCCTCTTGGTGGTCTTTCCGTGGGAAAGGACCCTCTCATTACACGTTTCCTCCGCGGTGCTTTGAGGCTCAGGCCTCCTGTACGACCTCGTGTCCCCTCTTGGGACCTGTCTGTGGTGTTAGAGGCTCTCTGCAGGCCTCCCTTCGAGCCTGTTGAGGAAATCTCGGACAGATTCCTTACTTTAAAAACTGTCCTTCTCTTAGCGCTTTCCTCCCTTAAGAGAATTGGGGATCTTCAGGCCCTCTCTGTGGCCCCTTCTTTCCTGGACTTCGCGCCAGGCCTTTCTAAAGCTTTCCTGTTTCCAAAAGCGGGTTATGTCCCTAAGGTCCCCACCTCTACACCACGGCCTGTCGTACTCCAGGCCTTTTGTCCTCCCCCCCTTTCGGGATGCTGACCAGCAGAAGCTTAATTGTATGTGTCCAGTGCGAGCGCTGGATGCATACGTCCACAGGGCTGCCAGGTGGAGAAAGTCAGACCAGTTATTTGTCTGTTATGGCCCCCCAAAAAGGGGCCTCCCTGCTTCTAAGCAAACTTTAAGTCGCTGGGTAGTCGACGCTATCCTTTCTGCTTATGAGGCTTCTGACCTCCCTCCTCCTTTAGGGGTCAGAGCCCATTCTACCCGGAGCATGGCTGCCTCCAAAGCTTTTCTTGCTGGGGTTCCCATGCAAGATATTTGCAACGCTGCGGGATGGTCCTCACCTTTGACCTTTGTTAGGTTTTATGAAGACCTGCGGGTCTCGCCTGGTACCTCTGTCCTTTGTCCTAGCACATCCTAGGCAGGGACTAGGGGTCTGGCGGCGTGGGCATCTCGTTCCCAAAGCGTTTCGACGCGGCTCGAGTTCCTGAAGGGGAACGTCTAAGGTTACGTATGTAACCCTGGTTCCCCTAAGGGAACGAGACGCCGCGTCTCGTAGCCATCCTCCTGCGTCCCTGCGAGCGCTGCTTCTCTCCTGGAAGCTGACGCTCGTTCTGGCGCACGTGCTTTTATGCTTCCTGGTCAGTGACGTCACCCACCTGTGACGTTTCGTTCTTCCATTGGTTTGATTGCACACGTGATTCAGAGCGCGGTCACGCTGAAGGCGTTCCCAAAGCGTTTCGACGCGGCGTCTCGTTCCCTTCGGGGAACCAGGGTTACATACGTAACCTTAGACGTTTTTGTTGTAGTATTCATACTTCCTATTTCATGTAGTTCAGTTAAATCAGATATTTTGGTGTTAATGTTTGGTGATATTGTATCTTTAAATAGACTCTCCATCAGAGGCTCAGAGAGTTTGAGAACAGTGACTGAACACACACACTTCTCACTTTTTTTAATAAAATAAATTTGTCAATTCAATAAAAAGGAGAATTTGGGTAATCTGGCACATTTTTTTGTGATTTTGACTTCTACGATTTATTTTAATATCCATCTAAAACATTAGATTAATACATTAGAAAAGAATGTAGATATTATACCCAGAGGAGACATGACACACCTGTTAGTGTTTCTGCGCAAAAATAAATAAATAAATAAATAAATATGCCTGATTTTGATAATCTGGTCACTTTGTAAACTGGAACACATGTGTTAGCCCTAAAAAAGGCCTATATTCACCATACTTTATGCATGCCAAACACAATATCACAAATAAAAAAAAAATAAAATAAAATACAATAAAATAAAGTAAAAACACTTTATGAAAAAATTACAAGTACGTAAATCTCAAAAAGAAAATGTATATACCAATATCAGGAAAAAATAATCTCTATCTCTACACTAGATTATCAAATGCTAATTTATTTAAATTAATTTAACACGCTATTAAAATTGTTTCACATTTGTCAACATTGTATTTACATTTAAAAAATAAATCAACTAAAATTTAAGCAACAGCAAGCAACAGTTTGATTAACAGATTATTAATTTGGTTATTCAAGTTCTCCATTCTATTAAACAAACTCTAACTGCCGGTGAGAGGCCCATCATCATCATCATCTATCATGCCATTATCTTCTGCACATCTGTTTTGTGAAATCACTGCATATTTGCATATTTCCCCCATTTGAAGACTGTCCCAGATTACCCAAAGCATGCTGTCTTATGTTCTCAATCATATTTGATAATGTGGGACAAAAAAAAAAAAAAAAATCAACACTTTAATACATATTTGTGTCACACACACACGGAGGAGATGAGAGGTGACCGGTAAACCAAACCAGCGTTTATTAAACAGATCGATGAATGCACAGAGTTAGAGACAAATGATAATTGAGGTAGCTTAGCTGATAGTCCTTGTGAGCATATGCAGGTGAGAGTTCAATAAAGAAAGACACACTTGATCCACAAAGCATAGGAGAGTTTGATGGGGGAAAATAGCATGAGGTCAGGAACTGCAGAATGCTGTACAAACAGTAGACCCAACAAGAGATGAATGGCTTGAGAGTCCTTTATATGGCGTGTGGCTGATTGAGAACAGGTGCACTTGATTAGAATTCCGGTGATGAGGAACGGGTGGGCGGGGCTTGAGGTGACGTGGCAGGTGAGGGTGACTGTGTCCAAGGCACGTAGGCATCGCCGCGTGACCCTGATCATGCGGAGCGGGTTTCCCCTCGGGGAGAACCCCCTGGTCTTGAGCCACCACTGTAGGGGTCTCATGTACAGCAGGCCAAAAGGTATCACGTTGGACGCAGCTGCCATCAGACCCAACAGTCGCTGGAACTGCTTTACAGTGAGTGACCGGCCTTCTTTCACTCTCGTGACTGCAGTGAGGATCGACTCCATCCGAGCAGGAGACAACCCTGCCTGCATCGTGGTCGAATCCCACACCACGCCCAGATAAGTGGTCCTCTGTAATGGAGAAAGCGCACTTTTCTTGGCGTTCAGTCTCAACCCCAGCTCTTTCATGTGAGCGAGAACGACATCTCGATGCCGAACCGCCACCATCTCCGACTGGGCCAGGATCAGCCAGTTGTCGATGTAGTTGAGTATGCGGATGCCCTGGAGTCGCAGAGGAGCCAGAGCTGCATCCACACACTTCGTAAAAGTGCGGGGGGAGAGTGCTAGGCCGAATGGAAGAACCCGATATTGGTAAGCTTCGCCCCTGAAAGCAAACCTCAGGAACTTCCTGTGTTGAGGAAGAATGGAGACGTGAAAGTATGCGTCTTTTAGATCTATCGTGACAAACCAGTCCTCGGACCTGATCTGAGACACGACTTGTTTGATGGTAAGCATCTTGAACTTCAGTGGCATGACTGAGCGGTTCAACAGACGCAGATCTAAAATGGGACGCAGGCCCCCATCCTTCTTCGGAACAATGAAGTACCGGCTGTAGAACCCGGACTCTCTGTCGTGAGGAGGGACCACCTCGATGGCCTCCTTCCTCAGGAGAGTGGCAGAAACCTCTCGTCCAGTTTACTTTTCTGCGGCTCAACTTGTGGCTCGGCGGGCCAATCGATGTTCAGCTTAGCCACCGCCCGAGTCACCACCTCCAACAGCTCCTCGTACTGGGGAAACTGAGGTACTGCGACCTCATCGACGCTCACAACATCAACCTCCTCGGAGTAAGATATGTGAAGCGTCGAGCCCGACCCCCGGGGGGGAAGAAACCGCAGCGCGGGCTTCCGATCCCGGCGGACGGGCAACGGATCTGATGGGTGAGGCAGGAGATAGGGGGTCACCCGTCTCTATACCCTCCACCAGATCCAGTTGCGAACCCCACGAGTGCAGCCGCCACTCCGCCTCGGCGGAAGCGGGACCAGACCCGCGGGGAACGCTGGTGAAGGCTCCCTCCTCGGAGAAGAGAGCCTTCCGGGAGCGGAGCGTGCGCACTGGAAGAACCTCACAATGCGGGCAATCGGCCCCCTCGAGGGCCGATGCCGCATGCTCCGCTCCCAGGCAAGCCACGCATAGAGCGTGTGTATCCCCACTCGAGATGTAACGAGAGCAGGGAGGAACACACGCTCTAAAACCCGGCTTGCCAACGTTCTTGGTTTTCTCTGACTTTTTAGACATGCTGCTCAAAAAGAAAGTGGCGCAAACTAGCAACCAAACGAGACAGCAAAGACACAACACAGAGCGCTGCTGAAAGACAGAAGCTGACGCTCGTTCTGGCGCACGTGCTTTTATGCTTCCTGGTCAGTGACGTCACCCGCCTATGACGTCTCGCTCTTCCATTGGTTTGATTGCACACGTGATTCAGAGCGCGGTCACGCTGAAGACGTTCCCATAGCGTTTCGACGCGGCTCGAGTTCCTGAAGGGGAACAAAAATTTACAGATAATTTACTCACCCCCTTGTCACTGACACGTGAAACCCAAATCCAAGAATAAAGTTTTATTACAGCAGAAATAATCGGGAATGTGGATCATACATGAAAACAATGAGCAAAAAAGGACCTCCAATGAATAACAAAACAAACATCCAACAAATAAAGGCAAAATAATAAAGACAAGTAAACAAAATAAAGCTTGTTTGCTGGTGAATCTCCCACACTCCGCTTCAGCATCCCTTTTATAGTCAATCAAGCAGCAAGTGCGACTAGACACATGCAGGGCCTAAACAATCAAACTCAAGTAACAAGAAAACAAACAGAGTCATGACGTCACACAGAGAGAGACACACACTTAAGGCATAAGCCGTAACAATGACCTGAACCATTTGAGGACCATCCCAGAAAGCCCGACTCAGTTTTCCAGTGTCTCTAGAAGTGTGTTATAATCGATAGTGTCAAACGCAGCATTGAGATCGAGTTGTACCAGCACTGATATTTTGCCAGAATCAGTATATTGAATATTATTTATTATCTTTATGAGCGCTGCCTCTGTGCTGTGATGTGGTTGGAAACCAGATTGAAAATTGTCCAGGTATCCATTTGAGTTGAGCTGTTCAGTTGGTGAAAACAAGAGACAGAAATTAAAGAGACAGAACTTTACTGCGTGACGTCACATTGGTGACGTCACGTAGTGAATATCGGTGAATATCGCTGTATGTTGTGAACCTCAGTGGTTCAAATTATCTATTTTATCAGTGAAGAAATTCATAAAGTCATTACTATTAAACTGTAAAGGAATATTTAGATAGGGTGGCGTCTGGTTATTTGTTAATCTAGCCACTGTGCTAAATAAAAACCTTGGATTGTTTTGGTTATTTTCTATGAGTTTGCGGATATGCTCGGTCCTAGCAGCTTTTAAAGCCTGTCTATATCTGGACATACTGTTTTTCCATGCAATTCCTAAAACTTCCAAGTTAGTTTTTCTCCATTTGCGCTCAAGATTACAAGTTTCTTTCTTGAGAGAATGGGTATTACCATGGCGCAGTACGTTTTTCTCTAACTCTTTTCAATTTGATGGGGGCAACAGCTTCTAACGTATTGGAGAAGATGGTGCCCATATTGCTAGTCATTTTGTTTAGATCCTGTGTATTATGGGATACACAGAGCAGCTGAGATAAATCAGGCAGGTTTTTTGTAAATCTATCTTTGGTGGCTGGAACGTCTAGGTTACGTATGTAACCCTCGTTCCCTGAAGGAGGGAACGGAGACGTTACATATGGGAACTCGCTTGAGAGTCCAATCATCTCCAAGCCTTATTCAAAAGGCCAATGAACATTCATGAACATTGGCGAGTGGTATTTGCATGCCGAGCCACTCCCCCGTACATACCGGTATATAAGATGGCGGCGTGCAACCACTCATTCAGGCTTTTGCTGAGGAGCCGAGCTGCAGCCCGGCGTCAGCGCGACGTCAGGTCGTGGCAGGGGATGTAACGTCTCCGTTCCCTCCTTCAGGGAACGAGGGTTACGTACGTAACCTAGACGTTCCCCTTCAGTCGTTTCACTACGACGTTACATATGGGAACAGACCCATGGAACAGGCCACGAACCAGACGTCGCGTTACGCAACACACCGCGTGCCGACAGGCGGACGTGTCAGCAGACGGATATGAGCGTAACCTTCCCAACGCCCTGGGGGCCAATAGGGGGCCCCACAGGGATGCCAGTTGTACTGAAGCAGGAGTTGGGGGGGCGGAGCACATGAAATCTCTACATGTGGAACACAAGAAATTCAATATATCCATAGATTTTAGGGATATATGAGGGAAACATCGGCCTTCTGGCTGACCGTGGAAAAATACTAAAACATGTTGCCACAACCTGCTGGGCGAAGGAGACCCAACCGGAGCACAGACAAGCACTACTCCGCACTAGGCCTGACTGCGGGGCATGGAGGACCCAGGTTCGCCGGAGGGAACAACTGAGGGAAATAGCGCACGGATCCATTAGGAATGGCACAGCAAGCCGACACCAGCCGGACTCCCGCTCGCCTGTGATGTCTATGTTAAGACACGGGAGGATACGGCCTCTACGCGAAGGTTGTAGAACCTGGCGAAGGTATTAGGTGTCGCCCAACCCGCAGCTCTACAGATATCTGCTAGTGAGGCGCCATGAGCCAACGCATAGGATGAGGCAACACTCCGTGTGGAGTGGGCACGAACACCTAAGGGGCATGGCTCTCCCTGGTTTTGGTACGACAGGGAGATGGCATCTACCACCCAATGGGCCAACCTCTGTTTGGAGACAGCATTCCCTTTCTGCTGACCTCCAAAGCAGACGAAGAGCTGCTCGGTGCCCATCCCCTGAGAAAGAAGGTCTCTCCTCAAGGGGATTTTCCAGGGAGGGGCTGCCGCGAGGGAAATGAGTTCTGGAAACCAGGTCCGGGTGGGCCAGTATGGCGCAACCAGCAGAACCTGCTCCTCGTCCTCCCTGATCTTGCACAGTGTCTGTGCAAGGAGGCTCACTGGGGAAAGGCGTACTTAGGCCCCGGAGGCCAGCTGTGTGCCAGTGCGTCCCTGCCGAGGCTGTTGGGAGCCTCGTTGAGGGAGTAGAACCGCTGGCAGTGGGAGGATTCGGGGGAAGCAAACAGATCTATCTGGGCCTCCCCGAAATGGCTCCAAATCAGCTGGACTGTCTCGGGGTGGAGTCGCCATTCTCCAGGATGGGTGGACTGCCGTGAGAGCTGGTCGGCTGCACGGTTGAGTTCTCCTGGAATGTGAACGGCACGTAGCGATTTCAGCCACGTTTGACTCCATAGGAGCAGATGGCGGGCGAGTTGTGACATGCAACGGGAGCGTAGACCACCCTGACGGTTGATGTAGGCTACAGTCGCTGTGCTGTCGGTGCGAACAAGCATGTGCTTGTGACGCAACGTCGGTCGGAAGCGACGAAGGGCCAGAAGCACAGCCAATAACTCTAGGCAATTGACATGCCATTGCAGTCGAGGTCCTGTCCAGGAGCCCGATGCTGCTTGCCCGTTGCATACAGCACCCCAACCCGTGGAAGAGGCATCCGTGTATACCACAAGATGCCTGGAGACTTGTCCCAGGGGGACTCCGGCCTGAAGGAAGGCCGGGTCTGACCACGGGCTGAACAGGCGGCGACACTGCGGGGAAACGCCAATCCGGAGTGTGCCACGGTGCCATGCCCATCTCGGGACTCGATCGTGTAACCAGCGCTGAAGCGGTCTCATATGAAGCAAGCCGAGCGGCGTCACTGCGGCTGCGGCTGCCATATGCCCCAGGAGCCTCTGAAAGGTTTTGAGAGGGACCGCTGTTTTGTGTCTGAATGACTCCAGACACTTCAGCACTGACTGTGCGCGCTCGTTGGTGAGGCGGGCTGTCATACTGACCGAGTCCAGCTCCACGCTGAGAAAAGAGATCCTCTGCACTGGGGAGAGTTTGCTCTTCTCTCGGTTGACCTGAAGGCCCAGATGGCTGAGACGTACCGTCCGAATCAACCACCGCGAGGGGCTGGGAAGCTGAAGCCAGGCTCCCAGCCTGGTCGCCAGGGGTATCAAAGGGACGTTGACCGACGTGACTGCAGTGGGGCAGCCTGGGGGGGGAGGGGAAGGGGACTGATCCCAGAAGGAAGAACGTCCTGGAGAAAAGTCAGACTGCACTGAGCAGTGCTTACCTTCTTCCCTGGTTCCCGCGCTGGCGACATCAGGCTCCGAGTCCGAGTCTGAGGAGACACTTCTTGGGCGCTGCTCAAAGAGGGAACTCGGGGCCTGAACCCCGGAGGTGAGAGAATTGACTCTTTCTGTGACAGCTCCCGGCCCTCCACCGGGAGTGGGGACGTTGATGTTGTCATCCCCCAAAGAGCGATTCCCTCCACCTCCGGGTTGCCCGCGTCAGGGACGCTTCGCAGATCTTTTGCGGGTGACCGGTCCCTGAGACGCGGGCGGCGCCGCTCTCCCACGGCCAGCTCGACGTCGGGCTGCCAATCTGGTGTCATGTACCTTAGCAGGGGACGGAGCTGGTTGTTTGGAAGCCGCGGGAGGGCGCCCTCGGCGACGAGCAGGCGGAGGTTGGGGCCCTGCGGACGTGGTTGGAATGTCGCGGCGGGGCAGGATGTGTTTAATCGCCTCCGTCTGCTTTTGAACCGCCGAGAACTGCTGGGCAAAGTCCTCGACGGTGTCGCCGAATAGGCCGCCCTGGGAGATAGGAGCGTCGAGAAACCGTGATTTGTCGACATCTGCCATCTGAGCCAGGGTCAGCCATAGATGTCGCTCCTGGACCACTATGGTGGACATCACCTGACCAAGGGAACGCGCCGTCACCTTCGTAGCCCGGAGGGCGAAGTCGGTGGCGGCGCGGAGTTCCTCCATTGCACCCTGGTCAGAACCCCTCTCGTGCAGGTGTTTCAACACCTTGGCCTGGTACACCTGTAAGGTGGCCATGGCGTGCAAGGCGGTGGCAGCCTGTCCAGCGGCGCGGTAAGTCCGGCCCGCGAGAGCGGACGAGAACTCACACGCCCTGGAGGGGAGATGGGGCCGATCCTGCCAGGTGGCAGCGCCGGGCGGGCATAGATGCACCGCGACAGCGCGCTCGACCTGAGGGACCGCCTCATAACCCCGGGCTGCACCGCCGTCGAGAGAGGCGAGGGGAGAGGAGCTGGGACGTGGATGAGAAGAGTGCGGGGCTCGCCAAGTCCTCACCAGCTCCTCACGCACCTCCGGGAAGAAAGGCACTGGGGGAGAGCGCGGCGGTGCCGCGGGAGCCCTCCCCAGAAACCAATCATCCAGCCTAGAGGGATCGGCCGGAGGTGTTTTGGGCACCTCCAGACCGATCTCCTTGGCGGCTCGGAGGAGCATAGCCGACAGTTCAGCATCCGTCTCAGACGGGGCGGCAACCGCAGAGGGGTACCGACCCGCCGAGTCGTCAGCCTCATCGTCAGACTCTCCCTCTGATGCTGCAGCAGACATCTCGATCTCCTGGGGAGCGCCAAAGGAGATACCCAGCCCGCTGTACGGGGAGGTATACTGCTCTGGCAGCTCAACGGGACTGCGCGGTGACGCAGAAGTCCGCGGGGCTTTTGGGGCCGACGGAACATTCTGCATAGTCACCTGAATGTCCCCCAAGTGCCTCACCGCGGCAGCCGAAAAACCTTGACGGCTCAACGACTTACCGCGGGAAGACAACAAGGGGTGCCTACTCATGAATGAGCGGCGGGACTTTAACGCAGCCATGGACATACGTTCGTAATGAACGCACGTACCATCCGTGAACGCTGCCTCAGGGTGCTCTCGGCCCAGGCACGTGAGACAGCGATCATGTCCGTCCAAAGAGGCGAGGAAACTACCGCACCCGGAAGCGCACGGCCGGAGAGACATACCGGGAAGATGTCCTCGACAGCCGCGAGAAATTCACTCTTTTGAAATCCCAGTCTGCCCAGGGAGAAACCGCGGCACAACTGTGCTCTCAAACGGGCGGGGCTCGCTGGAGTGCGGGAGGCTTGAATGCCGTGAAAACGGCAGCCCGCAGGATTAGGCTGGCGGCTGCCGAACGCTCTTTTAGATGAAGCTCTTTTAGTAGCTCGGCAGCACGCCAGCAGAGAAAGTGTGAACTCAGGAACTCTTTTCTTTTTTTTTTTTTTAAATGGCTCAGAAGACGAGGCTGCAAAAGCAAAAGTCTGAATGAGCGGTTGCACGCCGCCATCTTATATACCCGTATGTACGGGGGAGTGGCTCGGCATGCAAATACCACTCGCCAATGTTCATGAATGTTCATTGGCCTTTTGAATAAGGCTTGGAGATGATTGGACTCTCAAGCGAGTTCCCATATGTAACGTCGTAGTGAAACGACTGAAGGGGAACAATAGTTCTGCCAAGATGATAACGTGGAGCCATATAGTTAATATCAGTAATACGCAGCATGCACGATACAAGGAAATGGTCAGAAACATCATCGCTTTGTGGTACGATATCTATATCAGTAAGATCAGTTCCATGCGATATAATTAAATCTAGTGTATGATTAAAACGATGAGTGGGCCAGGTGACATTTTGCTTGACTCCAAAAGAGTTTATTAGGTCAGTAAACGCAAGTCCTAACGCAACATTTGTATTATCAACATGAATGGTAAAATCTCAGACAATTAGCGCTCTATCAAAATTAACCAATAGTTCTGAAAGGAATTCTGCAAATTCTTTTAGGAAATCTGTATACGGCCCTGGCGTTCTATACACAGAGATAGGAGACAAGAGATAGGAGAGAGATAGGAGAGATTTCTTTTGCATATCTGGCAGAGTAACATTAAGCAAAAGTATTTCAAATGAATCAAACCTGTATCCTGTTTTCTGAGTAACATTGAGAATATCACTATATATTGTTGCAACACAACCGCCACGTCCAGTCTGACGGGGCTCATGCTTATAATAGTAGTTTGGTGGAGTAGACCCATTTAGACCAATATAATCATTAGGTTTTAGCCAGGTTTCGGTTAAGCAGAGTACATCAAAACTATTATCTGTGATCATTTCATTCACAATAACTGCTTTGGGTTCAAGTGATCTAATGTTTAGGAGCCCAAGCTTTAAAAATGGTTTCTGTTCATGTATTTTGCTTTTTTCTCGTTTAATTACGATCAGATTTTTTCTAGATCCTGCATTAAATTTATGTTTTGACCTCACTATTCGAGGAACAGACAATCTTTATAGATTGGACAGTGCAAGTACTATCATTTAAGCGTTCAGAACAAAAGCCATCATAGCAATCATTTGAGAGATAAATGGTTGTGCTGTGTGTAGGAGTGAGTAGCAACTTCTGGTTCATGCAGACTTTAACTAAACTAGGTTTGGTTCATTTAAAATATTTTCTGAAAACACTCTAAGTGTTCAAATTGTTTTGGCCACTATAAAGTCACAATTAAGTCGACTTGTCAGCGTCAAACAGGAAGTGAGGGTGTGTGTTTCTCAAACACTTTGAGCTAATGTGGTTTGGACTTCTATAGTTTGTTTTGTTCCAGTGAAGAATAAGTGGTGTGAAACATTAACCACATTAACTTTAATATGTACTTGTAATGTGTTTGCATGTGTAAGTCTTTTATACATAAAGTGTACATTACATTTACTTTAGACATTTCAGCAAGTGATTTGAATTGTTGAATGAATGGAAATGTTTCATATCTGTGTTTCTTCTGCTTGTAGTGTTGACGTCCTTCATCCAGTCTGGATTCACTCAAGGTACTGTGCATTTGATTTTCTTTAATTGATCAAATGTGAATTGTGTTGTAGTACTTTATTTGTCTACATCAGAATACAACATTTGTCTCTTTGATGTGTTTTATCCATATTTTGCTGTCATACATCTTCACACAGAATCATCTGTCTGTGTAGTTCATCATTATGTTAAAACACTGTTATTGCTGCAGTTCATGCTATTTATTCAATGCCCAGGTAAAAATAAAGTGTAACTGAATTCACTAAAAATACTTAAATACAAGCAAGTACATTTGTAGTACATTCTTATTTTTGTGCTAAATAAGTGTAAAACTTATACACTATAAATACACTAATTAAAAATATATTTCTTTTTTTTTCAACTTTGTTTTTTTTTTTATTAATTTTGTTACAAAGCCCGCATGAACAATACAGAATATCAAGTTATATATCATTACAGAGTAGATTTTCCCATTTATCAAAAAGAAAAAGAAAATAACATTTAAACAATAATGAATTCTAAAATAATATATACAAATACAAGAAATTAAATAGAAAAAAAAAAGGAAATAACATTCACCAGCGTATATTTAAAAAAAAAATAGGAATTCTAATTACAGTCATCATTACATACCATTCCACTTTTTTTCTGTTTACAAATTGCTTAAAAGGGGACCACACCTTTTTAAAAACCTCCGCTTTACCTCTGATTGCATATGTTAATTTTTCAAGAGCAACGTTGTCAGACATTTCTTTAGTCCACTGTGAAAGAACAGGCCTTTGGATGTTTTTCCATACTAAAGCAATCACGTGTTTAGCTTGTATCAAACTAAAATCTATGAGCTTCTTTTTGCTTGCATTTACTGACACAGTTTCAGGATAC
The DNA here is from genome assembly GCA_012976165.1 of Labeo catla. Classification (NCBI taxonomy): domain Eukaryota; kingdom Metazoa; phylum Chordata; class Actinopteri; order Cypriniformes; family Cyprinidae; genus Labeo; species Labeo catla. The sequence goes on along the minus strand of VONZ01001621.1, from coordinate 103,875 downwards.
ATATGCAATAAACACAGCTTTGGTTCCATAGGAATATTTTCACTGGTCATTTCACAAACCACACCAAGAACCTCCTTACTGAACATTTGCAGCTCCCTGCACTCCCACATACAATGAAACAATGTACCAGTTTCATCCTTGCATTTTGTACACGTATCCAGAATGTTAGAATTAATCCTATGTAGTTTAACAGGGGTAATATAGGTCCTCATCATCCATTTGTATTGTAGTATACTACACCTAGTATTGATAGATTGGGTTTGAGCCGAAAGACAGGCACGCTCCCATTCCTCAAGAGTGATATCCACCTGTAAATCTCTTTTCCATGCTGAAAGATATGATTGGGAGCCTTCTTTTAGTCCAGCCAGTAATGTCTTATAAAACAAGGACACCATTTTAAGTATTTGAACTTCTACAGAGTATATATATGATTGTAAGGGGAGTGGCAATTCTTTTTTCTCAATATGAACCCAGGATGGGTGGTCTGTGGAGAAGTAAAACATAGCTGTTCGGAGCTGTGCCGCCCAGTAGTATAGTTTTATGTTTGGTACTTGAAGCCCTCCTCGATCGTATGGTAGGTAGAGGAGGGACAGACGTAGCCGAGGTCGTTTATTATTCCATATGAACCTGGTAAAGGCTTTTTTAAGGGTAGAAAGTAAAGTATTGGGTAGTGGAAGAGGAAAAGATTGAAAAAGGTATAGAAATATAGGCAAGATCGAGATTTTAATTATACTTACACGTCCTGCTATGGAAATGTACTCCATTTGTCTAAAGATTCTATAACTCCCTTCAGTAAAGGGTCATAATTAGAGGGGACTATATCATCTATGTTAGCTGTTATTTTAATCCCTAAATATGTGAAACCACTAGAATCACTGGTAAATTGTATATGACTCAAGGGGGCTTTTCTCTCTTGATCATTTAATAATAATAGAATACTTTTACTATTATTGACTTTATAGCCTGAAAATCTTCCAAATTTTTCCATAATATTTGTAAGTGTGGGAATGGAGTTCTTCAGATTGGTTAGAAATAGAACAATGTCATCCGCAAACAGAGATATGCGATGATCCCTCTCTCCTATCTTCATACCCTTTACATCTGGGTTTCTTCTAATAGTCATGGCCAAGGGTTCAATTGCAAATAAAAACAATAAAGGTGATAATGGGCACCCTTGCCTTGTACCTCTAGCCAGATTAAATAGTTTTGAAATATTATTATTTGTTATGACTTGAGCTATTGGTTCATTGTATAAAAGTTTAAGCCAATGTAAATATTTTGTTCCTAATCCAAAACGTTTAAGCGTCCCAAACAAGTAATTCCACTCAATTCTGTCAAACGCTTTTTCAGCATCTAAAGACGGAATTGCATGATCTTTAGCATTTTGCTTTTGATATAAGACATTTAGAACTCTATGAGTATTATTAAAGGCCTGTCTGCCGAGAACAAATCCATTCTGATCGTCCATTATTACTTTTGGTATATGAATTTCAATCCTTTTAGCTAAAGCTTTACATAATATTTTAGTATCACAGGACATGAGTGAGATAGGCCGATAAGACGCTCTATCTGCTGGAGATTTGCCCGGTTTTAACACAAGAGTAATTAGTGCTGATCTTAATGAGGGGGGCAAGATTCCTGTTTCATATGATTCACTATACATTTCAAGAAGATGGGGCATTAATCTTTTAGAAAAGGTTTTATAAATCTCAGCTGGCAAGCCGTCAGGCCCCGGTGCCTTTCCACTACTCATACTTTGTACTGCATCCACCAGTTCTTTGATACCAGGTCTAATTTTGCTTCTTCTGCCAATTGGGGAAATTCAAGCTCATCAAAAAAATTATTCTGATCTACTAAACATTCAGAATTATACAACTTTTCATAATATAATTTAAAAGATTTGTTCATTTCCAATGGATCCATCGATATTTGTCCATCATCTAGCAAAATAGAATTTATAGCCCTACTTGTTTGTATATTTTTTTATTCTCCAAGCTAATAGCTTTCCAGTTTTCTCACCTTGATAATAGTAGGACTGTTTTAACCACATCAAGTTTGTAGCTATTTTATTACTAGTCAGCTCGTTGTACTGTGCTTTTAATGAAAGAAGTTTTTTTTTTTTTTTTTGTTCTCGGGGTCATCATTATCAAAAAGTTGTAATTCCAATTCTTTAATTTGTTGATCAAGGTCTCCCAATTTTTTATAATATTCTTTAGATTTACTTCTTGTGTAGCTCATTATTTCACCTCGTATATAGGCCTTAAAGGCTTCCCACTTGTTTGAAGCACCTGTCTGATCTGTATTAATACTAAAATATTCCTCTATTCTTTTGTCCATGAAATCTACAAATTTGGAACTTTGGAGCCAACTTGATTGGAATCGAAATCTAAATGGAGTAGGTTTTAAGTTACTAAACTGTATTGTGAGTGAAATTGGAGCATGGTCAGACAGTAAATTACTATCGTACCAGCATCTGTCTATTTTAGACAACAGAGTGCTAGATACTAGAAAATAATCAATCCTTGAGTAAGTTTTGTGGGTATTTGAAAAACATGAATATTCCCTTTTATTAGGATTCAAATGTCTCCAGACCTCTGTTAAATTTAAATCTTTTATACAGTTTTTAATTGTTTTCCTTGATTTCTGATGGGTGCTGTCTATGCCTGTAGAACGATCAAGCTGTATATCCAACACACAATTAAAATCCCCTCCAATTACATATTGTCCAGAATGTGTTGATATTTTATAGAAAAGGTTTCGATAGAAAGAGGGATCATCTTCATTAGGAGCATATATACCCATTAGGGTTACTTGTGTGTTCACGATCAAACCATTAAGAATCATAAATCTACCCCGTGGATCAATATGTTGTTTGTGCAACTGAAAGGGAACCGATTTGTGGATAAGTATCATAACCCCCCGAGCACGAGAAGTAAATAGAGCAGAGAAACCTTGTCCTGGCCACCTTTTTGAAACCCGACTTGTATCTTCTTTCAACAGATGGGTTTCTTGTAAAAATAATATGTTAACCTTAAGTTGCTTAATCCGATCTAATACCTGTTTCAATCTGACCATCTTATTCAGTCCCCTTACATTCCAACTACTAAGTTTTAGCTCTAACATACAAATTTAAGATTCAATTATGTGGAATAAGAAATCTACACAAAACAACACAAACACACAAACAAACAAAAACAAAACAAAAAAAAACACACCACAACATAATTCCCATATAGACAACTGTGCATTTCCCTGAACAAACTGCACCAATAGACCCCCATTCCAAACTTTGGTTATGGAAAACAATAGATCCACAATTTGTGGAGCAACCCTTTATGAATTTGTAACCAACTTGAAAATGCTACAAATAATATGAATTAACCAAAAAACTATACCCTTATTAAGGTGAAAAGAAATAAGGAAATGTGAAATTTCCAAGTCTATACCTGTATGATCAGAGATTTATAACAGCCAGGTTCAGTTTTCAGTGCTTTTGGCAGTGTTTCATTTTCCTTTTGGAAATAAAAGTAAGCAAAACAACTGGCATGTCAGTTCAAATCTTCGTTAATTTAGCTTCATTCACGTGGTGGTTTTCAGTCCCCGAATGAACTCCTCAATTTCTGAGACGGTCTTGAAGATTTGTCGTTTGTCTGCATGGGTCACTATCAGATGAGCAGGACAGAGGATCTGTACCTGATGTCCATGGATTTCAGCTGGGCTTTTACTCTATCGAAGCAGCGCTGGCGTTGACTTGTGTCCGCTGACAGGTCCGGGAACAGGTTTAACTCGCTGATCTCCGTAACGTAGCTCTTTTAATTTCCTGGCCGCTCTCAGTGTTTTTTCGCGATCTTTATAGTTCAGAAACTTCATCACTATTGGTCTGGGACAATTCGCATTGATTTGGCCAACCCGATGTGCCCGTTCGATTATAGGAGCTGTGGAAAAGCAATCTGTCAAAACTCTGGTGAGCCAGTCCTCAAGAAAAGCGCATGCGTCCGAGCCCTCCGCTTTTTCCGGTAGGCCGACCATCTTTAGATTTGAACGGCGCCTGCGATCTTCCAGGTCTTGAATCTTGTTGGTTAATGTCTCGACCGTCTGCTCCAGTTTCTTAGCCTTCTGCCGGAGCGTAGTAACATCCTCCTCCGTTTGCGATATTCTGTCCTCGGCCTCGCCGATTCTTTTGGAGTGTGACATCAGCTCTGTTTTAAAACCATTAATGGCTTCAAGCATATCGGATGATTGCCTGGTCATATCATCTCTTAATGACTGGATGGCCAAAAGAATTGAATTCTTGGAGTCTCTCTCATTAGCGTCACTCCGCTCGCTAGCTGTTCCCCATTGCCAGAGCCAGTTTGTGACTGAAATCTCGGCTGTTGCCCCGGCTTCATGTTTTTTGGTGGCATTGTCGATTGCAGGGTTATTTCTTTTAGTTTTATACCGCTTGAGGGTACGTTTTGGCCACTTTGCAGGATTCATTTAAAGAAAGTTAGCACCAGCTCAAATCAGCGTGACTTTGTCTTATTCTTAGAAATATATTTCTACTTCAGTAGTGCTTCAGTGCAATTGCAAAAAAATACAAAATACCACTGATATTTAAATTGATTTTAATACATTGAAATAAAATGTAATACAGCAAAAATATACAGAGGGCTTTTATTAGTGTATTTGTGCTTCAGATGATTTAAAAATGTGTTCAATGTTAGTACACTTTTATATAGTTATCATAAGTTTAAATTAAATTGATTTCAGTTAAAATATATTATTAATATAATAGTTGTAAGTGCATTTTCCCAGCTGTGCTACTTAAGTACATTTGATATAAATACACTAATTACACTGTAAAAAAAAAAAAAAAAATGAGTGTAGCACTAATAATTAAATTGAAATTAAATTATAGTCAGATAAAGACTATAAAGAGACACTGTTTTGTTTGTTTGTACATTACATATCATATCTGTGCTGCATTGTTGTATCTATGTGGTAATAGTGTAATTATCCTTTCAATCTATGGGTGTTTACATTTACATGAATTACATTTACAGTCATTTTAATCACATGTATTATTTCTAACATTCAATTAGTTAATTTATTAATGATGGAAAACAACAGCTTTATGAAGTGTGTATATATATATATATATATATATATATATATTATGTGGAAGAAAGTGCTAATAATGACATCGTAATACTTAATTTTGTATTATTTAAAGACAATACATTTAAAATGAATTATTTTATTATATTTTCAAATGCAAGTAAAATATATTATTACAAATTGAAATTAAGCTCTTATTAAATTCATTTATTCACTAATTTTATAATGTTAATTTAGTTATATGCTTTCTATTAAATTTATTCTATTTATTTTTTCATTACTTAATTATTTATTAAATCTAAGTGCAATAAATAATGAAGTGAATATATTAAATTAATAAATATATTAATAATAAAAAAATAATTAAAATAATTTATTTTCTATTTAATGTATTCAATTTTTTTTCCATTACTTAATTTTATTAAAACTATTTATTTATTCACTTAATATGTTCACTTCGTTATTTATTATATTTAATTTCATTAAGTTGTATTACATGTCTTTATTTACTTCATTTTATAATTTATTTATTAACTGTATTAAGTAAAATGTATTAATACAATTAAATGCATTTTAAAAGTAAGTAAAATAAATTATAAAATGAAGTAAAAACATTTAATAAAGACTTAATGAAATTAAATTTTATTTTTTAATTAAATGAATAATTAGACTTAATAAAAATTAGTAAAAAAAAAAAAAGAAAGTAACAAATGCATTTAAGTGAAAATATATAAATAAACATTTTAATTAAGTTATTAAATGCATTTATTCACTGACTTTATAATGTTACATTAGTTATTTATTTTCTAGTAAATTTATTCTTTGTTTTCCATTACTTAAGTTTTATTACATGTATTTATTTATTCACTTAATATGTTCACGTCATTATTTATTATACTTAATTTCATTAAGTTTTTATTAAATGTATTTATTTACTTCATTTTATAATTTATTTGCTAACTGTATTAAAATATATTAATAAAATTTAAAATAAATACATTTAAAAATAACTAAAAATAACTGAATAAAAGAAACTATAAATTGAAGTAAATACATTTAATAAAAAAAAACGAATGAAATATAGTGAATATATTAAATGCAAAAGTTTTTATTAAATGCATTTATTCACTCATTTTGTAATGTTACTTATTTAGTTGTTTGTTTTCTATTAAATTTATTCTATTTTTTTCATTACTTAATTTTTATTAAATCTATTTATTTATTCACTTAATATGTTCGCTTCATATGACGTTTTTATTGTTTTTATTATTTAGCATTATTATGTGCTTTATAAGTACTTATAAACAGCCAATATGCTGACTGAAAGTGAAAGCCTAATTACCAAATACAATACCACAATGGTATTTCTTTTTCAAGACAGAAAAATAAATAAATAAGTCACCAAGATTTTATATTAATTTTAGTAAAAGAGATTCCATAGAAAATATGTTTTGTCTGCATTAATGTGCACATTGAATCTACATTCGTAATAGGATACCTGCAATATATTTTAGAAGTATTTTAAGATAAATTCAAGCCTCAAAATCTCACAGCAACTTCACAATTTAAAGTAGTTACCACTTGCATATGTATACAGAAGTTCTTATTGAGAATTAACAGAGGTTTAGACAGTGCCGGCCTGTTCAACAGGTGATACAAGCGGCCGCCTAGGGCCCCGCTTTAAAAGGGGCATCGGATGCCCATTTTCCACAAGTTGATATGATTCTTTAGGATCTTAATGAAAAGTCTATCATGTACTTTGGTTAAAAATTCTCAATGGTTTTGTAAAACAACACCCTTTTTACCTTGCCAAAATCAGCTCTGCAAAATTCATCCTGTTCTAGACGAGGCTGCTTTAAATGTTAATGAGCTCTGCTCGCCCCGCCCCTCTCTTCTCTCTGTGGAGTGACGCGCCTGGTTACTTTAGCTTTTTTTTTTTTTCATACAAAAAAAAAAAAAAACCCTTACTAAACCCCAACTTCAAGCCGCACGCACCTTCTGACTACACACCAGGGCTGTTCAGCGTGGCATACGTGTCGAATGTATGAGAAAAAATGATCAGTCTGTGCATTTAAATTTGCTTTAGTTGAAAGTGTGTGTGGATTTTGCATGGGTTTGAGTCTGTTTACAAAGCAGTTGTCTACTGAGAACATTTTAATGACATGTTTTTGCTCCAGATTCATTTAATAACATCAGTCGAAGTTTTGAAATAACTTCCTTTTTTGATCTGATGTGGTTTCACATCACAGAATAAGACAAAACCATTATTTTATGTCATATTCTTTATAGTGATAAAGTCTGTTGTTTGCTTTGCATTGCATCTAAAAATACCTGATATGGCTTGAAGAACAGATAAATCATTTAGTCACAATCGTACAGATGTCTCCATGTTTCATGGGTTAAAACGTCTCTGTATGAGTTTTATTTGGCTTTGTCACCTTTGTCCATATTAGGGATTTCCTGTATGAATAAAACATTATATTACATGTATTACATATGTTATCACCTTAGTTTGGGTAAAAATAGGAAAAATAATATTCCTGTAAGGTTTTTTTCTCCGGTGTAAAGGAGAAGCTTTTCTGACAAAAAAATTAAGATTTTTTTTTTGTCAACGATTTTTAATCATAATTTATTTTATAATAAATTCTTAAACCTTTCTAAATATTTATAGTTAGGCCTCCTATGTTAACAGGTCATGCTGCAGTTTTCTGTAAAATATATTGATAATCATTAACAATAATTATTGTTTTGTCTAATGTTTTTACTTAGCAATAACGATAATCAGAATTAGTCATATTGATCAAAACAACATATTTTGGCCAAACTGTGCAGCCCTAAAAACAGGCACAACAAACTCAGTGTTCTTTAAAATTTTTGGTAAATAAAGTCTGAAAACCTTTCTGATTTTGGAAATCACTTAATATTGCCTCTCAGAATAGTCTTTCGAAATGAAGTTTTGTTACACATTAATGCTATTTTTAAATTATTTGAAATGAAAGAATGATAGAGAGATTAAAGAGAAGTTGTGGTAGAAACGGAATCCAAACAACATCTTTCCGGAGCTGGAAAGAAGGACGTTTTGCTCTGTACGTAATATTTACTGCTGTAGTACTTGTTTTATAGATACAATGATGCCCATGATCACAGATACACTTGTCAAATAAGGAAAAATTGAGCCACATTTAACATGTTACGTTAAATAATTACAGAGCCGGATCCAATGTCTAATGCAATAAAGTTTTTTTTTTTTTTTTTGTTTGTTTTTTTAGACATATATGAATGTGTTACAAATTATACTTAATACACATTCATGCTTAAATATTGAAATAGTCATTTTATGTGCTTTCTCTTCACTCTTCAAATTTCTATTTTTTTTACACTGGGACCTATTTACATTATCTTGCCTAGGTCCCCACAAACCTACAGGCCGGCACTGATACTCGACCACACGTCCTTTCCTTTCCTTTCCTTCCCTGTCATTCAAAATATGGTCATATTAAATGTTATTTATTTATTTATTTGTTTACTAAGCCATTACAAACCACTAAACCACGGGTCACTGTCAATGCTATTTTATTTTTATTTTTTTCCCCTAAAGAAATGAACCTCTGACTGAAAATAGTCTCATTTACCAGGCAGAACATGAATTGTTCAATAATATTTAAATAACTATCATTTCGAAATCCAGTTGAATTGACAAAACAAATAAATGAATGACATTGTTTTTATCATAACACAGCAAATTTTACTCAGAACTGTATCATTATCAACTACATTAAATAAGTCAAACATTAAATAAGTCAAACAATCATCATAAGTCTGATGATTGTTTCAGATGATCTGATGTTGAATCACATTAAACCTGTAGAGAATCATCATCACTCCTCTTTAACATCAGTGATACACAAAGAGTGTGAGAGTGTCATAATGTAGAAACTCACTCAGTGATACTCGAGGATCATCACAGATCAGTGTGGATTGTAACGGTTTGGCAGAAGAAATCAATGAGAAAAAAGTCAGACAGGTCAGTTAAGAAATGCCCAGAAAGTCTTTGATGGTCCTCGAGTGAATAAGTTTCTTAGTGAAGCTGAATTAATGTGACTGCAGGATCCATGAGTGTCTGCTGTTCTGTAACGTGAAGGAACTGAAACAAATGCACACGATACATTAATAGAAGAGCAGATGATAAAGAAGAGAAACACTGGAGATCATATAGACAAGAACAGAGAGGTGTAGACAATGAGTAGCCATGGTAACAGAGGAGGGTTACTATGGAAACAAACAAGGTAGGCAAGGCAACAAGGGAAACAGGAACTAAACACAGGAAGTGAACAAAGAAACAATGGTAACAGTAAAAACACTTCAGCATAAAAGTCCTTAAACAGAAAACAGGAAACACAAGACCATAATCATGACAGTATCATGAAAAGTGTGTATCTTTTATAAATTAACCAAACATTTAAATACATTTAATTTAGCATCAAAAATGGTGCATAAAACATAATGACATAAAAAGTTAAAGAATATTTTTTTAGTGTATTAAGGAGAAAGTTAGTGTGTAGAAATAGAGCACTTTAAGTACATTATGGAAGTGCACTAAGTTTACTGAAGTAAAGTGTATTTTACTGCACTTTTTACACCTAGATGCAGTAAAAGTTTAGTCAGACACATGAACAAATGCATTTAAAATATATTAACACAAATTTAAATTAAGATTTTATTAAACGCATTTATTCACTACTTTTATAATGTTACTGTAGTTATTTATTTCCTATTGAATTTATTCTAATGTTTCATTACTTAATTGTTAAATCTGTTTATTTATTTATTTATTCACTTGATTCATTCAATATGTTTGCTTCATTATTTATTATACTTAATTTCATTACATTTGCATTAAATGTATTTGTTTACTTCATTTTATAATTTATTAGTTAACTGTATCAAGTAAAATATATTAATACAATTTAAAATAAATACTTTAAAAATAACTAAGTAAAACAAATTATAAAAAAGAAGTAATACATTTAATAAAAACTTAATTAAATCAAGTATAATAAATAATGAAGTGAATATATTAAATGAATAAATAGATTTAATAAAAATTAAGTAATGAAAAAACAGAATAAAAAGAAATGAACAAATGCAATTTAAGTGAAAATATATACATAACATTTTTTAGTTTTATTAAATGCATTTATTGACTAATTTTATAATGTTACTTTAGTTATTTATTTTCTGTTTAATGTAATTTATTTTTTCATTACTTATTTTTTTTATTAAATCTATTTTTATTATACATAATTTTATTAAGTTTTATTACATATCTTTATTTAGTTTATTATAATTTATAATTTAAAAATATATAATTTATGTATTAACTGTATTAAGAAAAAATGATTAATCATTTAAAAATTAAAAATAAATACATTTTAAAAAAAGAACTAAGTAAAATAAATTATAAAATAGATACATTTAATAAAAACTGAACATTTAACATTTAAACAAAACATTTAAGAACATGAAATTAAGTATAATAAATAATAAAGTGAACATTTTAAATAAATAAATATATTTAATACAATTAAGTAATGAAAAATAAATATAATGAAAATAAGTTAATAAATGTATTTAAGTAAAATATATATATATATATATATATATATATATATATATATAAATTAAGTTTATTAAGTGCATTTATTGACTAATTTTATAATGTTACTTATTTATTTTCTCTTCAAATTATTCAATTTATTTTCTATGTAATGTATTATATTTTTTTCATTACTTAGTTTTATTAAATCTATTTATTCACTTAATATGTTCACTTCATTATTATACTTAATTTTATTAAGTTTTTATTAAATGTATTTATTTACTTTATTTTTATAATTTATTTGTTAACTGTATTAATTAAAATATATGAATAAAAAAATACATTAAAGAAAATAATTAAGTAAAATCAGATATAAAATGAAGTAAATACATGTAATAAAAACTTAATGAAATTAAATATAATAAATAATGAATATACTAAATGAATAAATGGGTTTAATAAAACATTAAGTAATGAAAAATAGAATAAAAAGAAATGAACAAATGCATTTAAGTAAAATATATAAATAGAAATGAAAATTAAGTTATTAAATGCATTTAATTTATTTATTCACTAATTTATTCACTATTCACTAATTTTATAATGTTACTTTAGTTATTTATTTTCTATTAAATTTGTTCTATTTTTTCATTACTTATTTTTTTATGTATTTACTTAATATGTTAGCTTCATTATTTATTATACTTAATTTCAATACGTTTTTATTAAATGTATTTACTTCATTTTATAATTTATTTATTCACTGTATTAAGTAAATTTTATTAATATTTAAAAAAAAAATAACTAAGTAAAACAACTGAATACATTTAATAAAAAAACTAATGAAATGAAGAATAATAAATAAAGAAGTGAATATATTAAATGCATAAACAGATTTAATAAAATGTACACTACCGTTCAAAAGTTTGGGGTCAGTAAGACTTGTAATAGTCTTTAAAGAAGTCTCTTATGCTCATCAAGGCTGCATTTATTTGATTAAAAATATAGACAAAAAACAGTAATATTGCAAAATGTTTTTACAATATAAAATAATGTTTTTTATTTTAACATACTTTAAAATAGAATTTATTCCTGTGATGAAAAGCTGAATTTTTATCAGTTGTTACTCCAGTCTTAAGTGTCACATGATCCTTCAGAAATCATTCTAATATGCGGATTTATTATTAGAATGATCAATGTTGGATAATATCAACAGTTGTGCTGCCAAATATTTTTTGGAACCTGTGATTTTTTTTTTTTCAGGATTCTTTCATGAATAACAAGTTTAAAAAGTACAGTGTTTATTCAAAATATAAATATTTTATAACAATGTAAATTATTTATTATTAACTTTTAATAAACTTTTAATTATTAACTTAATACATCCTTGGTGAATAAAAGTATTAATTTCTTAAAAAAAAAAAAAAGAAACAATAAAAATGTACTGACCCCAAACTTTTGAACGGTAGTGTAAGTATTGACAAAAAATCGAATAAAAGGAAGTAAATTAAAAGGAATTATTAATAAATCTCTCAAGACCAGCTTCGCTTACTAACCAGTTTTACTTGTTGTTGTTGTTGTTGTTGTTGTTGTTGTTGTTGTTGTTGTTGTTGTTTTTCCCCCATATGTTTACAGACGTTCTTACTGATAATTAGAAAAGGTTTAGATGATGAGGGTTTTACTAAAATTAATAGTTTTGTTTGAAATCACCATGTTTGCTTTAGTTGAACTCTTGACCTTTGACTTAGTCTTAGTTTTCTCTGTCTTTTGTAACACTGTGTGTTTAAAAACACATTCTTTGTTGCAAAGGAAGATCAAATCAAAGGTGATCAGGTGGTTTTTGGCTATTGATTGTGATTATATCATTAATTCACAGATCTCACTCAAAGTCTATTCAATGATCAAAAGTGTTATTAATACAGTTTTACAACACAAACCCTGTGATACTAAAGCAAGAGATCCAGCAGTGATCTGAAGGACTTTTTAAACACATTGTGCACAAAAATGTTTGAAGCACTGAAAGATTCAGACACACACAGACATTAAGAATCAGTGTATGAATCTCAACAATCATGACAATCAACAAATTCACATAAACAGATCAACTCTGAACATAAAACAAGCTAAAGTCACAACAAAACAACAGCAAAATAAAAGCAAATAATAAGAAAAATACTAAGACAGTTCAACTGTATAAATTATTCATGTTGCAGTGCATGCTGGGAGTCATGGATGAGTTTGTATTGTGGTGGTTCCCATCATGCACTGCAGCATGAAGCTTTATGTTGATTGTCATCATTGTTGAGGTTCATTCACTGATTCATGTTGTCTGTGTGTGTCTGAATAATACAGACTTGTGTTTTTAAACTCATTGAAATGATCTGATTGTCATGACACTGCTGGATCTCATGTTGTATCATCACTGAACTAATGTAATCAATAATGTGAGATTAATAACACATTACTCATATATTAAGAGATTAAACTCTAGAAGCAGCCGTCATCAGCTGATCTCTGATCTACACAACATCAACATCTAAATATCTGTTAATTCTCTTCATATGACAGAAATAAACTAAAACTGGGACGTGTTTCCCAAAATCATCTATGGTCACAGTTTCTGTCTTTACCAATAGAGTTTAATGGAACTTGTATCTGTTTTCTAATGATGATTTTGTGAAACACATGTTTGTGGTTTGTATCATGATGGTGGCTGAACAAACTTTGGATTTGTTTAGAGTTGCCAAAACCAAACCAATGTGATCTGGTTTTGTTGGTACATGATGCTGATCAACTTTCTCTGTCAACTCAGGTGTTTCCATGAGTTTATGGAGCACATTACAGTGTGACATCAGTAATAAACAACCAATCACGAGCCTTGAAACTGTGATTCACTGCAAAGACTGAAAGATTGAAATATATGAATAATTTAAACACATTTGAAGTGGATTTTAACAGTAATGTACTGTAAATTGAGCATACAGTACTGTAAAAAAAAACAAGTAAAATCCAGAAAAATTACAGTTAAACCTAACAGTCAAATTTACAATATGAAACTGAGGAATTTCAGAACTCAATAGAGAGTAAATGTTGAAATGATTGTGTTTGTTTGCTTGTTGTTTGTTTTGTTCCCTATCTGTCGTACACTCCGAGTTGTGTCGAGTAGTGTACGACACTAGGGGTCGCTCTTGAGAGCCCAAACACCTCTGACAGTTTTGAGAAAGGCCAATGAAAATTGGGTGTGCAGATTTGCATAGCTGACCACGCCCCGGACGTCCGGGTATAAATAGGGCAGCGTGTGCATCTGCTCACTCGTTCTGTTTTTCGGAGCCGAATGCAGCGTCTCTGCGTGAGAAGCGGCAACATTCACCTCTCTCGTCGTTGGATCTACGGCACAGACAGCGGTCTCTCCCTCTCTGACACTGCTCGTGTTGTGAGAGTCCCCTGGGTGCGTCGACGGCGATCTTCAAGAGAAGATTCTCTTCTGCAGAGAGCAAATTTTCTCTAAAAGAGCTCCACAGACGGATTGTGTGTTTCACGATGCCTTTCCGTCTGTGTCCTACTGGGTGCGGATTCTACCTTTCCCCGAACGATCGGCACGAACGCTGTGTTCAATGCTTGGGGCGTGAGCATGCTGACGCAGCGTTCGCTGAGGGAGGTTGTCAGCACTGCGAAGACATGCCCTTGGGCACACTCCGCTCGAGAGCCGCGTTCTTTTCGAAGAAGCCGCGGCGCTCCTCATCTGCTTCCCGCTCCGGTCCTTCTACTTCCGGGTACGAGGCCGTTGCGATGTGCGTCGAGGAAGAGCGGCAGGTGTTGAGCGAAGTTTTGCCAGTTGCGTCCTCGCAAACCGCTCACCCTGTGTGTCTACCGATTGAGTCTCCGGACGATTTTGAAAGCTCGTCTCAGTATGGGCTGGATCTTTTGTTCGGGGCTCCTGCTGAGGAAAAGGCAGCGTCCGTAGCATCGGAGGGAGAGCCGTCAGAGGCTGACGTCACAACCGAGTTCGCCGCTCCGGCGGTTGAATCTCAGTCTGTGGCAGACGCCGAAATGGCCGCCGCACTACAACGGGCAGCCAAGGAGATCGGGGTTGCGTGGGTTCCCCGCCCAGCCCTGAGCCTTCAAGGCTGGATGACTGGTTCCTGGGCAGGGGGCGTGACTCGAAGCCACGCTCCTCCCCGGTCCCGTTTTTCCCGGAAGTGCACGAGGAGTTGACGAAATCGTGGAAAGCCCCTCTGTCGGCTCGTTCACGGTACGCTAACTCCCCGTCCCTCACCACCCTCGATGGCGGTCCAGCGAGGGGGTATTCGGAGGTTCCCCAGGTGGAGAGAGCGGTTGCGATGCACTTGTGCCCGCAAAACGCCGCCTCCTGGAGGGGCCGCCCGAGACTCCCGTCCAGGGCCTGTAAGTTTTCGTCTGCGCTTGTAGCGAAGGCTTACGCGGCCTCTGGGCAAGCTGCGTCCGCCCTCCACGCTATGGCGATTTTGCAGGTCTATCAGGCTAAGGTTCTTAAAGACCTGCACGAGGGTGCTCCCGACCCAGAGCTGTTACACGAGCTGCGCTCAGCGACCGACTATGCCTTACGGGCTACGAAGGTTACTGCGCAAGCTCTGGGGCGGGCGATGTCCACTATGGTGGTCCAGGAGCGCCACCTGTGGTTAAACCTGGCCGAGATGCGAGACGCCGAGAAGGTTCGCTTTCTCGACGCTCCCATTTCCCAGGCTGGCCTCTTCGGCGAAACCGTGGAGGAGTTTGCCCAGCAGTTCTCCACCGTGAAACAGCAGACGGAGGCCATCAAGCACATCCTGCCTCGGCGTGCAGCGAGTTCCGGCCCAGCTCAGCCGACGCAGCAGCCTCCGCCTGCTCCCCGCCGTGGAAGGCCCCCTACGAGGGTGGCTCAGACCCCGCAGCCTGCCGGGTCTGCAGCCAGACCCGCCCAACGGTCCAGCACTCGTAGGAAGGTGGCACCGCCAGCTCGTCCTCAGGCCACTAAGAACCCCCGGCAGGTTTCGAAGCGTTCCTGAGACGGGCAGCCCAGGGAGGAGGGATCGTTTGGCCTGTCCGGATCCACACTCGACGAGGGGACGAGCGCTGGATTCGGCTTCCACCCGGCTGTCTGCCACCCGGCAGACGGCCACCACTT
The DNA here is from genome assembly GCA_012976165.1 of Labeo catla. Taxonomy (NCBI): domain Eukaryota; kingdom Metazoa; phylum Chordata; class Actinopteri; order Cypriniformes; family Cyprinidae; genus Labeo; species Labeo catla. The sequence continues at coordinate 88,036 of VONZ01001621.1, read as the reverse complement.
GGTCAACAAAAGAGCAATTTTCTCCTTCTCTGGGCATATTACACAGCACCCCCGACCCTCCGCTCGATGGTCGGATGCTGTCTCCTCCGTTCAGGGCATGCGGTCACACACCTTCTGTGCTCCCTCATGCTCTAGAACAACGAGCTTGGTCAGACGATCTCCCCTGTCGGGTGGATCCTCTGCTAAGCTCGCACGGCTCGGTCTCCCTGGGCAAAGCAGCCAGTGGCCTTCGGGGCTTCTTACCTCCGACCACACGCTGTTTTCCCAGCGAAGGTTCCCCCACCCTTGGTACGTCGAATGTAACTCCTCTGCGGCCCCTAGCGGAGAACTTTCTGGATTGGCTGAATCTCCCCAATCCTTCCCGCTGGCTGCTCAAGACCATTCGGCTCGGCTATGCTATCCAGTTTGCACGTCGTCCGCCCAAGTTCTGCGGTGTTCTCACTACCTCGGTCCAGGGCTCCAACACCGCGGTTCTTCGGGCGGAGATCGCAGTCCTTCTGGCGAAGGGTGCGATAGAAACTGTCCCCTCAGCCGAAATGAAGAAAGGGTTTTACAGCCCCTACTTCATTGTACCCAAGAGGGGTGGTGGGCTCAGACCTATCCTGGATTTGAGGGTTTTGAATCGGGCCCTACTCAAGCTCCCGTTCAAAATGCTGACCCTCAAGCACATTCTTACGTACGTCAGGTTCCAGGATTGGTTTGTGGCGATAGACCTGAAAGACGCGTACTTTCATGTCTCGATCCTTCCAAGACACAGGCCGTTTCTACGGTTTGCCTTCGAAGGACGGGCATATCAGTACAAGGTTCTCCCCTTCGGCCTCTCCCTGTCGCCCCGCGTCTTTACGAAGGTAGCAGAGGCTGCCCTTTCCCCCCTCAGGGAAATGGGCATTCGCATTCTCAACTATCTCGACGACTGGCTGATCCTGGCTCACTCGTTGGATACGGTTTGCGTACACAGGGACATGGTTCTCAACCATTTGGCTCGCTTGGGGCTTCGGGTCAACTGGGAAAAGAGCAAACTCTCCCCGGCGCAGAGGATCTCTTTTCTCGGTGTAGAACTGGACTCGGTCGGCATGTCTGCACGTCTCTCCCCGGAGCGTGCACAGTCAGTTCTGAGATGCGTGGCAACGCTCAGGTGCGGCTCAGCGGTCCCCCTAAAACAGGTTCAGAGGCTCCTAGGGCACATGGCATCCTCAGCCGCGGTCACGCCGTTGGGTTTGATGCACATGAGACCGCTGCAGCATTGGCTCCGTACCCGAGTCCCCAGGAGGGCGTGGCACCACGGCACGTTCCGTGTGAACATCACACCATCGTGCCGCCAGACACTCAGCCCTTGGACGGACATCGTGTTCCTTCGGTCAGGAGTGCCCTTGGAACAGGTGTCCAGACGCGTCGTTGTCACCACGGACGCTTCCAGGACAGGCTGGGGTGCCACCTGCAGCGGGCAGGCAGCTTCCGGGGTCTGGGCAGGCCCCCGGCTGCATTGGCACATCAATTGTCTGGAGTTGTTGGCAGTGCTTCTAGCTCTGAGGAGGTTCTGGCCTATGATTCAGAACAAGCACGTGTTGGTCAGGTCGGACAACATGGCGACAGTAGCCTACATCAACCACCAGGGCGGTGTACGTTCCTTTCGCATGTCACAACTAGCCCGCCACCTCCTGCTCTGGAGCCAACACAGACTCAGGTCCTTACGGGCCACTCACATTCCGGGCGATGCCAATCGAGTGGCCGATTCTCTGTCACGACAGGTTTCGCTCGGAGGCGAGTGGAGGCTCCACCCTCAGTCGGTTCAACTGATTTGGGATCGATTCGGCCAGGCGCAAGTGGATCTCTTCGCCTCACCGGAATCCACCCACTGCCAGTTGTGGTACGGGCTGACCGAGGCTCCCCTCGGTATAGATGCACTGGCACACAGTTGGCCGAAGGACCGGCTCAAGTATGCGTTTCCCCCGGTGAGTCTGATCGCACAAACTTTGTGCAAAGTCAGGGAGGACAAGGAGCAGGTCCTCTTGGTAGCCCCCTTCTGGCCCAACAGAACCTGGTTCTCGGACCTGGTTCTCCTGGCGTCAGCTCCTCCCTGGCGCATTCCCCTGAGGAAGGACCTCCTTTCCCAGGGGAAGGGCACAATTTGGCACCCGCGCCCCGATCTCTGGAACCTCCACCTGTGGCCCCTGGACGCGACCAGGAGGACTTCAGAGATCTCCCACCATCAGTGGTGAACACACTCATTCAGGCAAGAGCTCCCTCTACCAGGCGGCTGTATGACTCTAAATGGCGCGTGTTTGTGAACTGGTGTTCTGCTCGGCTAAGGGACCCACGGAGTTGCGGCATCGAATCAGTGTTATCCTTCCTCCAGGAGGGCCTGGACAGGCACCTATCTGCCTCGACACTTAAGGTTCATGTGGCCGCTATATCGGCTAATCATGACCTGGTGGGTGGCAGGTCGGTGGGAAAACACGATTTGGTAATCAGGTTTCTGAGAGGAGCCCGGAGACTGAACCCTCCTCGGCCACATCTTATCCCCTCTTGGGACCTTGCTGTGGTTCTCCGGGGCCTACAGCAGGGTCCCTTCGAGCCTCTTCAGTCAGTCAAACTCGATGCTCTCTCCCTAAAGACGGCTCTCCTGACTGCGCTCGCCTCGGTAAAGAGAGTGGGAGACCTCCAAGCCCTCTCCATCAACAGTTCGTGCCTGGAATTCGGACCAGCGGATTCTCACGTCGTCCTGAGACCCCGGCCTGGATACGTGCCCAAAGTCCCCACCACTCCCTTCAGAGACCAGGTGGTGACTTTGCAAGCTATCTCTTCCCAGGAAGATGACCCCAACCTGACCTTGTTATGCCCAGTCCGTGCCCTGCGCATCTACTTGGAACGCACTCAGCCCTTCAGACGTTCTGAACAGCTCTTCGTCTGTTATGGGGGACAGCAGAAGGGGAAGGCTGTCTCCAAACAGAGGATCTCCCACTGGCTGGTGGACGCAATTCGGGTGGCCTACCAGGCCAGAGGCCTACCCTGCCCTCTGGAGGTAAGAGCCCACTCGACTAGGGGCGTCGCTGCCTCGGCAGCCCTGGCAAATGGGGCCTCATTAACAGACATCTGTAGAGCTGCAGGTTGGGCTACACCTAACACATTTGCCAGATTTTACAATTTACGCATGGAGCCAGTGTCAGCTAGAGTCTTGAATACCAGCTCTTGACTCAGTTCTCTGGTTGGTGTAGAGCTTGCTTTAAAGCGCTTCCCCTAACGGTGATTACGCTTCTGAGTTTCAGTAGGTTTCCTAGCGTGAACCCTGGACACCATCTCCATCATTGGCACCTCTGGACGTGGCAGAGTTTTGCGGAGGGACTCGCTACGAATTCGGTCACAAGGTATGGTCACCTTTGTTCTGATTGAATTGTGCCCCATATGTAGTGGCTCCTTATGTGGCCCCATGTGTGTATCCCCACCTATAACTCCTGTAGTGCGGTGTTTCCCCTGAGGACTGGTTTGTCTCTAGGGTCTGAGTCTGGTGGTCTCCCCCGGTGTGAGTCCCACCTCAGCCCCCATGTTTAATGTTGTCACTTGTACCCCCCCTGTTGGGCAGGTTGTGAACTCCGTAGCGCCGTTTTTCCTTCGGGGAGGAGGCGCTTTCCCAACGCTCGCAAGACACTCGGCCGCTCTACTGAGGAAGGCCCGGCTGCAGAACCCTGGTACAGGTCAGTCTTGGACGTTGGATGGTCACGGAGGAGGTGAGCTGCACTTCGTTAACACGTTGCCTGTTACTTCTGCGCTTATCACTCGTGACGCGGCCAGTAAGGTGGCGGTTTTCTACGGGGACCCCTAGTGTCGTACACTACTCGACACAACTCGGAGTGTACGACAGATAGGGAACGTCTCGGTTACGTATGGTAACCCTCGTTCCCTGATGGAGGGAACGGAGACGTTGTGTCTTCCGTGCCACCTTCCTGGACCGCCTCTGAGTGAGTTGAGACCCTCGGCTCCTCAGATCAGAACGAGTGAGCAGATGCACATGCTGCCCTATTTATACCCGGACGTCCGGGGCGTGGTCAGCTATGCAAATCTGCACACCCAATTTTCATTGGCCTTTCTCAAAACTGTCAGAGGTGTTTGGGCTCTCAAGAGCGACCCCTAGTGTCGTACACTACTCGACACAACGTCTCCGTTCCCTCCATCAGGGAACGAGGGTTACCATACGTAACCGAGACGTTTTTGCATATGATGAAGATCTGTTAGTGTTTAATAGTGTTTAATCTTCTGTTATGTTGGGATTTAATTGATTTAATTCTATTGAGTTGTGCAATCAGTTGAGTTCCAGATAGACAAAGTATTTGAGCAGTGTTAATTTTGTATTAAGAAATATTATTTGATTAAGTGGATTTAAATGAAATGTTCACAGTAATAATGTACTGACAGCATAAATATTAGTTTTTGAACTGTTACATAGAAAAGAGATGTTTTGCTGCATTAATGTTCACACTGAAACACCAATAACAACACCTGTGACTGAATCAACACTGCATCACTGTTACAGATAAACCGACTCTGACTGTAAATCCTCAGAGTTCAGTGTTCAATGGAGACACAGTTACTCTGAGCTGTGATGTGGGACAGTCAACTGGATGGACAATTCACTGGAGGAAAGACTCAAACCCTGAATCCACTGATGCAGCAACTAAAACAATCAAGTCTGTGAGTGTCTCTGATGGAGGAAGATACCAGTGCAGAGCACAACGAGGAGAATATTACAGCGAGTTCAGTGATTCAGCTAAGATAACAGTAAAAGGTAAGAGCTGTTTTAATTTCTACTTTTTCATAGAACTACTTGATGTGTTTAAATGAAACTTATTGTCATACATTAACAATGCACTGTCAGGTAAGCTAAACATCAAACAATAATGAAAGATTTTCATTAAGGTCACACATCACTTGAAATATTTTCAAACACATGAAGTGTGTTTGCTCATTTCACAGTGAGACCCAAACCTGTAGTTCATGTTCGTCCTGATAGACGTGTGTTCAGAGGAGAGACGGTCACTCTCACATGTGACATACAGCAGACAAGAGACTGGCAGTACAGCTGGAATAAAGAACAAAATCAAGTTAGCAGCGCAAGAAAAGATCCGAACTATATCATCTCATCAGTGGATTGGTCTCATAGTGGTGTGTACAGCTGTAAAGGAACTCAGTCAAAAGCCCCAAAATACTCACAGATGAGTGATGGAGTTACACTGACAGTATCTGGTGAGTGTCTTCATCTTTTCCTCACATCATTCCAACCCAAACAGATTGAGTAACAGGTAAACTTGATCTTAGTTTGTCTCACCTGTTATGCTCCTGGTCAGATTATGTTCTTGTTAAAAATTTGTAGCAGATATTGGATCAACAGTGGCAGTGACAGAGAATATTAGGCTGTTTCCGATCACAAAAGTCTCAATACAGTACAAGTTTATTCTCCAGTTTATTTCAGTGAGCTGCTGCCCATCATGTTTTCTGCAGATTTTAACCGTTAATGTAGCAAACAAGATTGGCAATTTGATCATTACTATAAATCTATTTATTTATTCACTTAATATGTTCGCTTCATTGTTTATTATACTTAATTTCATTAAATTGCTATTACATGTCTTTATTTACTTCATTGTATAATTTATTTATTAACTGTATTAAGTAAAATGTATTAATAAAAATTAAAATAAATGCATTTAAAAAATAACTAAGTAAAATAAATTATAAAATGAAGTAAATACATTTAATAAAGACTTGAAATTAAGTATAATATAAGTATAATATAAATGAAATTAAGTATAATAAATATTGAAGTGAACATTTTAAGTAAATAAATAGATTTAATAAAACTGAGTAATGAAAAAATATATAGAATAAAAGGAAGTTAATAAATGAATTTCAGTAAATATATATTAATAAAATTAAAATTAAGTGTATTGAATGCATTTATTCACTATTTTTAATGTTATTTATTTATTTATTTATTTTCTCTTCAAATTGTTCAATTTATTTATTTTTCATTACGTAATTTTATTACGTTTATTTATTCACTTAATATGTTCACTTCATTATTTATTATACTTAATTTTATTAAGTTTTTATTAAATGTATTTATTTATTTCATTTTGTAATTTATCTGTTAACTGTAATAATTAAAATATATGAATAGAAATTTAAATAAATACATTAAAAAATAACTAAGTAAAATCAGTTATAAAATGAAATAAATACATGTAATAAAAACTTAGTGAAGTTTTTATTACATGTATAAATACATTTAATAAATGAAGTTTATCAAATGTATTTGTTCACTAATTTTATAATGTTACTTCAGTTATTTATTTTCTGTTAAATGTATTCTATTTTTTCATTACTTAACTTTAATTAAAGTTTATTTATTTATTCACTTAATATGTTCACTTCATTATTTATTATATTTAATTTCATTAAGTATTTATTAAATGTATTTATTTACTTCATTTTATAATTTATTTGTTAAGTGTATTAAGTAAATTATGTTAATAAAATTTTAAATAAATACATTTAAAAAATAACTAAGTAAAATAACTGAGTAAAATTAATTATAAATTGAAGTAAATACATTTAAGAAAAACCTAATGAAATGAAATATAATAAATAATGAACTGACAGTATCAGGTGAGTGTGTTCATTTGTTCTTCAACAGAATCACTGTTTGTTTTTCTTAACACTGTATTGTCTGCAGCATTTAACTTATGTTACCACAGTGATGTTTCTGTTTAGAGACAAAAATAGAAAATATGTTTTGTCTGCATTAATGTGCACATTGAATCTACATTAGTAATCAGATACTCGTAATATATTTTTAGAAGTATTTTAAGATAAATATAAGGTTCAAGCCTCAAAATCTCACATTAACTTCAGCATTTAAAATAGTTTCCACTTGCTTCTAAATTTTTATTCCTGACATTTATCTGTGTTGTGATTGTTTTTTTTTTTTAAATAATTAATGATCTTTAGCAGCAATGTCTGACTGTTACTAACAACTGACGAACATCTTTATATGAAGAAGACATTCAATCTCTCAACACCAGCTGCACTTACTAACCAGTTTTACTTTTTTCCCCCTCCATATGTATACAGACATTCCTACTGATAATTAGAAAAGGTTTAGATGATGAGGGTTTTACTAAAATTGATAGTTTCGTTTGAAATCACCATGTTTGCTTTAGTTGAACTCTTGACCTTTGACTTAGTCTTAGTTTTCTCTGTCTTTTGTAACACTGTGTGTTTAAAAACACATTCTTTGTTGCAAAGGAAGATCAAATCAAAGGTGATCAGGTGGTTTTTGGCTATTAATTATGATTATATCATTAATTCACAGATCTCACTCAAAGTCTATTCAATGATCAAAAGTGTTATTAATACAGTTTTACAACACAAACCCTGTGATACTAAAGCAAGAGATCCAGCAGTGATCTGAAGGACTTTTTAAACACAAAAATGTTTGAAGCACTGAAAGATTCAGACACACACAGACATTAAGAATCAGTGTATGAATCTCAACAATCATGACAATCAACAAATTCACATAAACAGATCAACTCTGAACATAAAACAAGCTAAAGTCACAACAAAACAACAGCAAAATAAAAGCAACTAATAAGAAAAATACTAAGACAGTTCAAGCAGCAGTGCATGCTGGGAGTCATGGATGAGTTTGTATTATGGTGGCTCCCATCATGCACTGCAGCATGAAGCTTTATGAAAATTGAATAAAAAGAAATGAACAAATATATTAATTAAAATAAAAATTACTATTTTTTTTATTAAATGCATATATTCACTAATTTCATAACGTTACTTTAGTCATTTATTTTCTATTTAATGTATTCCACTTTTTTCCATTACTTAATTTTATTAAATCTATCGGGTTTATTCACCATATTCACAATATCACACGAAAGTCATTAAGTTGTTGGCTAGCGGCGTCTCTTTTCGTGAAATTTTATTTTATAATTTATGTATTAACTGTATTAAGTAAAATTTATTAATAAAATAAATGCATTTAAAATATAACTAAGTAAAATAAATTATAAAATGAAATAAATACATTTCATAGACTTAATGAAATTAAGTATAATAAATAATGAAGTGAACATTTTAAATGAATAAATAAATTTAATAAACTTGAAGAAAAAATAAATAGAACAAAAGGAAGTTAATAAATGCATTTCAGTAAAATATATTAATAAAATTAAAAATAAGTTTATTAAATGCATTTATTCACTAATTTTTTAAATGTTATTTATTTATTTATTTTCAAAATATTCAATGTATTGCTTTTTCATTACTTAATTTTATTACATCTATTTATTTATTCACTTAATATGCTCATTTCATTATTTATTATACTTAATTTTATTAAGTTTTTATTAAATGTATTTATTCACTTCATTTTGTAATTTATTTGTTAACTGTATTAATTAAAATATATGTGTAACAGAGAGACGGGAGACGAGCGGATCCAAGCGCAAACTTTTATTGATTGGACGAGACATAGACATGGTCAGGCAGGCAGGGTCGAACAACGGCAAGCAGGTGTATGGACAGCAAACAAAGAGTAATCCTTAAACGAGCGAGGGTCAATCAGCGGCGTACGTAATCCAGACAAGGGCTAGGCAGGAGAATAGTCAGACAGGCGAAAGATCAAAAACGAGATAACAAAAACAAATCAAGACTACAGGAACACAGAGGGAAACGCTTTGTATGACCACTAACGAATCAATACTCGGCGGTGAGTGACTGGAAGACCGGGGCTTTTATACAGTCCGTGATTGGTGAAAATGGTAAGAGCAGTGGCAGATGGGAAATGGAGTCTGGGGTGTAGTAGTGCAACAGTCTGAATGTGTACACCGAGTGAGAGCGACATCTGGTGGTGAGCGGTCCGCAGCTCACCGACCAGATCCGTAACATAGCCCCCCCCCGAAGAGCGGCTTCCAGACGCTAAAAACGAACCATAGTCCAGGGGAGCGGTGGGGCGGGGGTGAGACAGGGCAAGGGCTTGAGGACCAGGTCCGTGCGGAGGACCAGGTGACTGGGGCAGGACCGACAGAGCAGGAGCCCTCCAGGGCGGAGCCGGAGGCAGAGCAGGAGGCGCAGGAGCCCTCCAGGGCAGAGCTGGAGGCAGGGCATGAGGCACAGGAGCCCTCCAGGGCGGAGCCGGAGGCAGAGTAGGGGCCCTCCAGGGCGGAGCTGGAGGCAGAGCAGGTGACGCTAGAGCCCTCCAAGGCGGAGCCAGAGGCTGAGCAGGAGGCGCCGCAGTAGGCGGAGCGGCCCTCCGGGGCGGAGCAGGAGGCGGAGCAGCCCTCCAGGGCAAAACAGGAATCTGCGTCACGGTCTGGGACCTGGGGAAAGCAGGGACAGAGGAGGCAGACAGAATAGGGGGAGAAGGCGCAGCAGCCCTCCGGGGCGGAACAGGAGGCTGCGTCATGGACTGGGACCTGGGGAGAACAGTGACAGAGGAGGCAGACAGAATGAGAGGAGAAGGAGAGAGTTTGAGGCAGAACGCCGCCTCCCTAGGAGGATCTACAGCCGAAGCTGACACCTCAGGAGGCATTGGCGCGGCTTCTCCAACTGGTGAGGCCTCTGGGTCTGTCTCGTGGTCAGACGAGGCATCGGGAACAGACTTGAAACCAGACGGGACCTCTGGAGCAACTTTGTGAGCAGACGGGCCCTCTGGAGCAAACTTGTGAACAGACTTGACCTCAGGAGCAGGCTTGTGATCAGACGGGAGCTCTGGCGCAGGCTTGGGAACAGGCATGACCTCAGGAGCACAGTGTGCAGCCCACACACACCAAATGGCAACTGCCATTAATGGAAGAGCAGCAGCGGGTGATAGGATCTCCTTACTGGTGGGTCCAGAGTGTGCGAACACTACTGGCAGCTTGGCTGACCGCACCGACACCAGTGGTGGGTCCAGCGAGCTGGCCATCATAACGGGCCGTGACCTTGGGATGGTGGACTTGACCTGGCGAGGTTCTGGAAGGTCAGACGAGATGTGACTTGGCTCTGGACTGACAGACGAGACGTAACTTGACTCTGGGCCGTCAGATGAGACGTGACTTGACTCTGAAACTGCAGCAATAACGTCACTTGGCTCATGAAGATCAGCTGTGGTTTGACTTGGTTCGTGAAGCTCAGTAGTGACCTGATTTGACTCATGGAGATCAGCGGTGACTTGACCTGGCTTGTGAAGATCCATGACTTTACTTGACTCAGGAACTACGGCTGTGACTTTATTTGATTCAAGAACCACGGCGGTGACTTTGCTTGGCTTGAACGGCTATGACGTGACTTGGTTTGGCTGTGACTTGACTTTGCGGGAACAGCAGCTGGTGCAGGTTCAGAAGAGGCAGACAGGACTTTGACCAGTTGTGGCCTGGCTGACGTGGCGTGAGCGGGCGCTGGCTTGGCGTTAGCAGGCGCTGGTTGAGCTGACGTGGCGTTAGCAGGCGCTGGCTGGGCTGACGTGGCGTTAGCGGTCATCTTTGCGACAGGCTCTGGCGTGGCGGCCATCTTTGCGACAGGCTCTGGCGTGGCGGCCATCTTTGCGACAGGCTCTGGCGTGGCGGCGGCCATCTTGTGTGCAGACGCGGACGTGGCGGCGGCCATCTTGTGTGCAGACTCGAGCTCAGGAATGATGGCTTTAGCTTGACTGGACTTGGAAGCTTGACTGGACTCAGTAAACGCAGCTGCAACTTGACTTAACTTGGAAACTTGACTTGACTTGGGAAACACAGATCCAGCGTGACTTGGCTCTGGTATGGCAGCTGTGACGTGATGGAGCCCTGTCATCGTCGCCATTTTGTGAATGGACTCCTCCGTCGCCGCCATTTTGTGCACGCGTTCTGACGCGGCCGCCATAGTTTGAGCACGCTCCAGCGTGGCCGCCGTTTCACGAACGAGCCAGGCGGCAAACGTGTCCATAGCATCGCGCTCCGGCGCGGCCGCCATTTTGTGAGTGGGGTGCGCGGCCGCCATTACCGCGCTGTCGCGTTCCTCCTCCGCGACCCCCACAGTGAACGACGAGCCCACACACACATTAAAGCAAAGTCCACAGAAAAAGAAAGGGACGAACGCGGACCCTCGCGTCTGAGTTTTGATTTTAACGGTTGTCTGGTTCCATCAATGAAAATGTCTATCAGAACACAGTCCGGGAGATCTGAGTAATGCGAAATGTCCAGAAATTCTTGTATGTAGCCCTCGAGCGATCGTGTGCCCTGCTCGAGGGCTAACAACAGTCTAGCAGTGTCCGTACCTGGGTGGCGTCCGGATGAGAAGTTGCTGGATCCTGTAGGGGCCGAGTATTCTGTAACAGAGAGACGGGAGACGAGCGGATCCAAGCGCAAACTTTTATTGATTGGACGAGACATAGACATGGTCAGGCAGGCAGGGTCGAACAACGGCAAGCAGGTGTATGGACAGCAAACAAAGAGTAATCCTTAAACGAGCGAGGGTCAATCAGCAGCGTACGTAATCCAGACGAGGGCTAGGCAGGAGAATAGTCAGACAGGCGAGAGATCAAAACGAGATAACAAAAACAAAACTAGACAACAGGAACACAGAGGGAAACGCTTTGTATGACCACTAACGAATCAATACTCGGCGGTGAGTGACTGGAAGACCGGGGCTTTTATACAGTCCGTGATTGGTGCAAATGGTAAGAGCAGTGGCAGATGGGAAATGGAGTCTGGGGTGTTGTAGTGCAACAGTCTGAATGTGTACACCGAGTGAGAGCGACATCTGGTGGTGAGCGGTCCGCAGCTCACCGACCAGATCCGTAACAATATGAATAGAAATTTAAATGAAAACATTAAAAATAACTAAGTAAAATCAGTTATAAAATGAAATAAATACATGTAATAAAAACCTAAATTAAGTATAATAAATAATCAAGTGAATATATTAAATGAATAAATAGATTTAATAAAAATGAAGTAATGAAAAAATAGAATAAATATAAGTTTATTAAATGTATTTATTCACAAATGTTATAATGTTACTTTCTATTAAGAAAGGTCAATGAGTTATTTTCTATTAAATGTATTCTATTTTTTTAATTACTTAATTTTTATTAAATTTATTTATTCACTCAATATGTTTGCTTCATTATTTATTATACTTAATTTCATTACGTATTTATTAAATGTATTTATTTACTTCATTTTATAGTTTATTTGCTAACTGTATCAAGTAAATATATATTAATAAAAAATTAAAATAAATATAAAATTAATTATAAAAACAAAGTATATACATTTAATTAAAAAAACTGAATGAAATTAAGTGTAATAAATAATGAAGTGAATATATTAAATGAATAAATGGATTTAATAAAACTAAAGTAATGAAAAAAATAGAATAAAAAGAAATGAACAAATGCATTTAAGTAAAATACATTACTAAAAATTAAGTTTTTATTAAATGCATTTATTCACTAATTTTGTAATGTTACTTATTTAATTATTTTCCATTACATTTATTCTATTTTTTTATTACTTAATTTTTTATTAAATCTATTTATTTATTCACTTAATATGTTCAGTTCATGATACTTTTTTATTACGTGTTTATTATTTAGCATTATTACAACAATTATTATTAAAAACAGCCAATATGCTAATAAGCAAATAATTAATAGTGAGAATTTGTAATTGAAATAGTTTTACTGTTTTATTTATTTTATTTTATTCTAATAATGAATGTCAAATTTAGAAGAGCAAGCTAGATTAATGCAACAATTTCTGTAAGATCTTGTGCATCTACTATCTGTAGTGTTATTCATTCAATATGGTTTTGTTATGAAAATGTGTGAGAGATGAAAGACTGAGAACAGACACAGACATCATTTTTTCAGTTTGTGTTGATGCCCATTATTGTCTCATCCACTATAAATAAATAATAGTTTGTTGAAATCTGTGGATGAAAATAGTTCCACCTGCTGGTCAGAACAGATACTGTACTGCTGACTGAAAGTCAAAACCTCATTTTGAGTTTAACACATGAAGTGTGTTGTTTGATCATTTCACAGTGAAACCTAAAGCTGTAGTTCGTGTTCATCCTGATGAAAATGTGTTCAGAGGAGAGAAAGTCACTCTCACATGTGACATACAGCAGACAAGAGACTGGCAGTACAGCTGGAATAAGAACGGGAAACTAGTTAACAGTGCAGGACGAGACAAGAACTACATAATCTCATCTGTGGATCAGTCTCATAGTGGTGTGTACAGCTGTTATGGATCTCACTCAGAAGCTCCACATCAGTCACATCCATATCAGTCAGAGTCCAGTGATGGAGTTAAACTGACAGTATCAGGTGAGTGTGTTCATTTGTTCTTCAACAGTATCATTGTTTGTTTTTCTTAACACTGTATTGTCTGCAGCATTTAACTTATGTTACCACAGTGGTGTTTCTGTTTAGAGACAGAAAAAAAAAGTGACCTAGATTTTATATTCATTTTAGTAAATGAGATTCCATAGAAATATGTTTTGTCTGCATTAATGTGCACATTGAATCTACATTAGTAATCAGATACTCACAATATATTTTTAGAAGTATTTTAAGATAAATATAAGGTTCAAGCCTTAAACTCTCACATTAACTTTTTTTAAGCATTTAAAGAAGTTACCACTTGCATTTGTATACAGAAGTTAATACTGAGAATGAACAGAGGTTTAGATGATGAGGGTTTTACTGAAAATGATGTTTCATTTGAAATCACCATAATAGAAAGTGTTTGATTTAGTTGAACTCTTGACCTTTGACTTAGTCTTAGTCTGTATTTTGTAACACTGTCTGTTTAAAAACATTATTTGTTACAAAGGAAGATAAAATCAAAGGCAATTATGTGATTTTTGGCTATTATGATGATATCATGGTGTAATTCACAGATCTCACTCAAAGTCTATTCAATGATCAAAAGTGTTATTAATACAGTTTTACAACACAAACCCTGTGATACTAAAGCAAGAGATCCAGCAGTGAGCTGAAGGACTTTTTAAACACATTGTGCACAAAAATGTTTGAAGCACTGAAAGATTCAGACACACACAGACATTAAGAATCAGTGTATGAATCTCAACAATCATGACAATCAACAAATTCACATAAACAGATCAACTCTGAACATAAAACAAGCTAAAGTCACAACAACAAAATAAAAGCAAATAATAAGAAAAATACTAAGACAGTTCAGCAGCAGTGCATGCTGGGAGTCGTGGATGAGTTTGTATTATGGTGGCTCCCATCATGCACTGCAGCATGAAGCTTTATGAAAATTGAATAAAAAGAAATTAACAAATATATTAATTAAAATAAAAATTACTATTTTTTTTATTAAATGCATTTATTCACTAATTTCATAACGTTACTTTAGTAATTTATTTTCTATTTAATGTATTCCACTTTTTTCCATTACTTAATTTTATTAAATCTATTTATTTATTCACTTAATATGTTCACTTCATTATTTACTATACTTAGTGTCATTAAGTTGTTATTACATGTCTTTATGTGCTTTATTTTATAACTTATTTATTAACTGTATTAAGTAAAATTTATTAATAAAATAAATGCATTAAAAAAATAACTAAGTAAAATAAATTATAAAATGAAATAAATACATTTCATAGACTTTATGAAATTAAGTATAATAAATAATGAAGTGAACATTTTAAATGAATAAATAAATAGATTTAATACAATTGAAAAAAATACAAAAAAGGAAGTTAATAAATGCATTTCAGTAAAATATATTAATAAAATTAAAAATAAGTTTATTAAATGCATTTATTCACTAATTTTTAAATATTATTTATTTATTTTCTTTTCAAAATATTTAATTTATTTTTTTTCATTACTTAATTTTATTACATCTGTTTATTTATTCATTTAATATGATTATTTATTATACTTAATTTCAATAAGTTTTTATTAAATGTATTTATTCACTTCATTTTGTAATTTATTTGTTAACTGTATTAATTAAAATATATAAATAGAAATTTAAATGAATACATTAAAAAAAAAATGAAATAAATACATGTAATAACTTAAATGTAGTATAATAAATAATCAAGTGAATATATAAAATGAATAAATACATTCAATAAAAATGAAGTAATGAAAAAATAGAATAAACAGAAATGAACAAATGCATTTAAGTGAAATATTTAAATAAAAATCAAACATTAAGTTTATTAAGTGTATTTATTCACACATTTTATAAAGTTACTTTCTATTAAGAAAGATCAATGAGTTATTTTCTATTAAATGTATTCTATTTTTTCATTACTTAATTTTTATTAAATTTATTTATTCACTCAATATGTTTGCTTCATTATTTATTATACTTAATTTCATTAAGTATTTATTAAATGTATTTATTAACTTCATTTTAGTTTATTTGTTAACTGTATTAAGTAAATTATATTAATAAAATTTAAGTAAAGTAACTAAGTAAAATAAATTATAAACTGAAGTAAATACATTTAAGAAAAACCTAATAAAATTAAGTATGATAAATAATGAAGTGAATATATTAAATGCATAAATAGATTTAATAAAATTTAAGTAATGAAAAAAGAATAAAAAGAAGTGCATAAATGCATTTAAGTAAAATATATTAATAAAAAATGTACTTTTATGAAGAGTTTTTTATTAAATGCATTTATTCACTAATTGTATAATGTTACTTTAGTTATTTATTTTCTATTACATTTATTCTATTCATTTTTTTCATAATTTAATTTTTATTTAATCTATGTATTCACTTGATTTATGCAGTATGTTTGCTTCATTATTTATTATACTTAATTTCATTAAGTTTGCATTAAATGTGTTTATTTACTTCATTTTATAGTTTATTTGTTAACTGTATCAAGTAAAATATATTAATAAAAAATTAAAATAAATACATACAAGTAAGCTAAAGTCACAACAAAACTGCAGCAAATTAAAAGCAAATAATTAGAAAAAAATACTAAGACAGTTCAACTGTATAAATTATTCATGTCGCAGTGCATGCTGGGAGTCATGGATGAGTTTGTATTATAGTGGTTCCCATCATGCACTGCAGCATGAAGCTTTATGTTGATTGTCATCATTGTTGAGGTTCATTCACTGATTCATGTTGTCTGTGTGTGTCTGAATAATACAGACTTGTGTTTTTAAACTCATTCAAAAAACATTATTATCAAACTACTATAATCAATAACGTGAGATTAATAACATCACACATATATTAAACTCTAGAATCAACCATCATCAGCTGATCTCATTTCTTTTGGCTTTTTTTAACCATAACAAATGTGGCTCATAAACACAATTACAGCAGCCAGAAAAAGAAAAAAAAGTCATGTTAAAGAAGTTAAGGGTCAAGAGCCCAACTAAAGCAAACACTAAACATGTGGTGACTTTAAATTAAACATTTTCTCATTTTCTCATAAACCTCTGTTTATTCTCAATAAGAACTTTACTGAAATAAAGTCTAACTGAAGTGTGTTTCAATCATCTATGATCACAGTTTCTGTCTTTACCAATAGAGTTTAATGGAACTTGTATCTGTTTTCTAATGATGATTTTGTGAAACACATGTTTGTGGTTTGTATCATGATGGTGGTTCAACAAACTCAGGATTACAGGATTAGACTTGAGTTGACAAAACCAAACCAATCTGATCTGACTTTGTTGGTACTTGTACTGATGTGTTTTCTTTAAGTTGTTCTCTTTCATGGTCAGATCTTTTCATCTTTCTGTGTAAATGTGTCTAAATTCTTCATATTCTAAGTTTATACAGTATCATCATGTTTAAGAAATGCTTTCAAAATTGAAATTGTACTTATTTTCCCTGAAAATGTATTTATTTTAATATTAATTTTATTCTTTTATTATTTTTCTTTCTTTCTTTCTTTCTTTCTTTCTTTCTTTCTTTCTTTCTTTCTTTCTTTTTTCACAGATTTACCCACACCTACACTGACTGTGACACCACACATTACTGTATTCACTGGAGAGACAGTCAATCTGAAGTGTGTGATAAAGTCTGATCACAGTAACTGGAGATATGTGTGGTATAAAGGCAGCACTGAAGTGTCTAAAGATTACAAAGTAAATGGAAACACTCTCACTATTGTACAATCTAAAACATCTGATGAGGGTCAGTACACGTGTAAAGGACACATAGATGGAAGATCAGTCTCATCACAATCATCTGTTTCTCTCTCAGTGAAAGGTGAGTTGAATATCATTTCTTCATTTGTGTGAATATTGTAAATAAAACATATAGACTAAGTATAAATTTCAATGTTTCCTGTAGTTTTTACCAATGACTGGAAGCTTTTTTATGTGCAGTAATAAACAAACTTACAAGCAAACCAGATCTTTAACTGAATGCAGTATTTTTCTCATAAGTAGGTTTTGATTGGCTGTCAATGTTTATGATTTACATCATTAAAAAAAAATTCTGCCTGGACATTATCCAGTAATTTAACAGCATTTCTGTGAACCCTAGAACACAATGCAATGCAGCGTAAAATGCAAAGTACAGGTAAAACAGCTGTAAAAATAAATACAGAACATTACTTCAAGTAAATACAATACTTTGTGACCTATTTTATTTTATTTTTTTATTTTTACCATTCTTGGAGTGCTGTATTCTGCCTACATCATTATAATATGTAAAACAGAGCACTTTTTGCAATGGCAAACAATTCAATCTGTCTTATGATTACGTCACATTCAACACTTATTTTACACTCTTAAATTATGTAAATATTTTACAATCCACAAGTGTGATATGTGAATACTAAAGAACATAAATGAAGCCTGGATACCAATGTTTTATTTAGCTTTTGCCAATAATTACCAACAGTTTTGATGCAGTTAATACAAACTACAAGCAAACCAGGTCTTAAATTCAATGCAGTCTTTTTCTCATAAGTTTATAACAGTGATCATTAGATTGTGATACTGTTTCAATCCATATTTACTCAAATGTGTATTAATAAAGAGAGACCAAAACCTGTAGTGAAGGTGAGGCAGATCACTGCAGATCAGCGTGTGTTCAGAGGAGAAACAGTCACTCTCACATGTGACATACAGGGAGGAGGAAACATTCAGTGGACATACAGCTGCTTTAAAGATGGAGACACTCACAAGTTAGTTTCAGAGCTGATTCTGTGTCTGATAGTGGTGAATACAGCTGTAGAGGAGAGAGATCAGACTCACAGAGATCAGACATCAGTGCTGCTGTTACACTGACTGTATCACGCGAGTGATCATATTCACATCTGTTTAATGCTCATTTAATCTTTTTTTTTTGTGGCTCAACACTTTTCTTCTACTCTTCTGTATCATCCACATCTGTATAAGAATGAAATAATTCACTTTTTAAGACATGTTTATACCAAGGAAATAACAATAAAAAAATATTAGTGTCCACACCAATGAATAATTATGTTTGGTTTAATATGAATGTGCACTGTAGTTTAATCATCTGCCACTTTAAATGCTTTGCTCTTTAAATGCTAAACATGCGGTACACCAAAATATAGACAGATCTTCTAAAAAAAAAAAAAGCTGAGAAAATCATGTTTTTATTAAATACTACAACTGGATCATGTTCAGTATTATTATCAAAACACAGATGCAGTAGATGACTTCCATCAGCACTACGAAAACTGTACAGTCCTTTACCACTTCCTGAATCAACATTTCACTAGAACATTAGTTTTCATTTATATGTGGTTTAGTGTTGATGATTACATTCAGTCGTGGAAAGAATACTAAAAAAAAAATTACTGAAGTAAAAGTATTGCTACTTAAGTACTGAAAAAAAAAAATATGACTCAAGTAAGAGTAAAAAAGTAAACTCTGTTTTAACACTAATTTTGAAAAGTACACTTACGTCTAAGATTATGTGGTAGTTTTATAATAATAATAATAAATAAATAATTGTAGACATCATTGAAATATTTTGTCATAAGGGTTAGAATTTTTTTTAATGTTAACTAAATACTATGAATGAAAATCAACAGGCTAAAGAACACTTACACAAGGATGTGTAAAGATGTGTGTGCAGCAGAGAAAACAGTACACGAGTCTTCTTGACTTGAGTGGTTTAAAATCACAATAAACTGTAGTTTGTTATAATAACAAAGGTAGACTCCAGGCACATTTTCAGTTGGTTGAAAAAAATAAGCATCTGGAGATGACACTGGAAGTGCTGCTGCGAGATACTGATGTTACATTTTGTGCCAACCAACATGACAGTAATGCTTGTGGTTGAACTATAAGCAGTTTATTATTTGGATATGTTTTTATGAATATTATAATAATAATAATAATAATTATTATTATTATTATTATTATTACATCGATGTCATTTCTGAAGTTTCAATCTCTTGTTACATTTTTCAAAAATAAATATATAAGTAAATAAATAAACCAACTGTTAATTCTAACAATACAAAATAATTGTGTTGTCATTTATGTAATCTACGGCTAACTGTGCCTTAAATTACACTGTAAAAAATGTCCCTGTAAAAAAACGGTAATCTACTGGGAGCTGTGGTTGCCAGCATGATACTGTAAAAATACAGTGTGCTACTGTTTTTGAAATTAACAGCAAAATGCCGTTTTGTCATCTACAGTATACAACTGTAATTTAGCAGCATATATCTGTTAAAGTACAGATATTTAACGCATGACGGAGGCAAAAACAAAAAACAAAAAAAAACATCCAAGGTGTTCTTCTATCTTTCTGTCCACTTTAAATCAGACACAGATGAAGTAGTGCAGGAAGATCACATGTATTTGAATGCATGAATTATAGCATTGATTTTAATTAATTATGGAGAGAGAGAGGGATGAAAGTCGTGTGTGTGAATTGTGTCTGT
The DNA here is from genome assembly GCA_012976165.1 of Labeo catla. Lineage (NCBI taxonomy): Eukaryota > Metazoa > Chordata > Actinopteri > Cypriniformes > Cyprinidae > Labeo > Labeo catla. The sequence goes on along the minus strand of VONZ01001621.1, from coordinate 68,098 downwards.
GCGTCTCATTCTGCAAACAGTGAAGCTGTGAGTTTTGTTACTTCAAAGCATCAATTTTACCCCCTCGTTTCTGAGAAATCATGAGTAAGATTTTACTTTAGTTCTAGAATAAATGTGAACATGCATTAATTCATCTCACTTACAAAAAAAAAACAGATTCAGTATTCCTCAAAATGAATAAAACAGTGATATGAATCTCAGAATATGACGCAAACCTGCAATAATAAATTAAATATTAAATAATACAAATATCCTTTATGTATTTAATCCCATTTTATTAACCAGTGTCTTTGCTGCTGACCTTCAGTGATCCAATTTAACCATAATAAGCAAAAATGACTCAAGATAAATTAATATTTCTTCTTTATCATCATCTTTTTTTTTTTTTGAGTGAGAAGCTGTGTCCGAAACCACTCACTATCCACTATATAGTGCACTATATCAGGTGTCAGACATTTTGTAGTTCTGTCTGATTCTGAGGCTGCGTCTGAAAGCTCTAAAAAACCTTCTGATGTGAAGGGTGAGTTGAATATCATTGTTCTCCTAAACTCACTCTACATTAAAATGAGATTCAGATGTGACACTGAATCTACAAGCTTCCCTGTTCCCTGTGTAACATAAAATAATATTAAGTTTAGGGAAACAAAAAATATCACACTCACTTTAAGTCTGATGATTGTTTCAGATGATCTGATGATGAATCACATTAAACCTGTAGTGAATCAGACGGAGGAGAGACCATCACTCTCTTCTCCACATCTCTCCTCTTTAACATCAGTGTTACACAAAGGGTGTGAGAGTGTCATAATGTAGGAACTCACTCACTGATCCTCGAGGATCATCACAGATCAGTGTGGATTGTAACAGGTTGTTGATTCAGCTGAATTAATGTGACTGCAGGATAAATGAGTGTGTGGTGTTCTGTGACGTGTCTGTCTCAATAAAACAGAAAGTTGGATCTAAGTGCAGTTTAAAACTTATTTAAACAAGACAACAAAAGTAAATTAAGCAGTGAACAAGATAAACCAAATAAAGGAACTGAAATAAACACACACAATACATCCATGTAGAACCAGACAATAAACAAAAGAAACACTGGAGATGATATAGATAAGAAGGGACAGGTGTAGGCAATGAGTAGCCATGGTAACAGATGACTGTAACTATGGAAACTAAACACAGGAAGTGAACACAGAAACAATGGGGACAGAAAAACACTTCAACATAAAAGTCCTTAAACACAAAACTTTGATTTAATTTAGCATCAAAAATTGTGCATTAAATATAATGAACACAGAAGGTCTTACATTTGAGCTTCCATGTTTATTAATGTATTATTAATCAATTAAATAAAATATATGATTTAATAACATACAATATTTAAAACATCTGATCTGTATGTAGTCACTCAAAATGAAAGCATTTGTTTCTACTATTAAACTGTATTTTTATAAGCAGAATCATGAACGTTTCTTTTCTGGTGTCATTGTTTTCCTCTGCATGAGGGACAAGAACCAAACCAAACACTATTCAAGTCCATTCCTGATGTAGGGGTGAGCGGGGCACAACCTAACGCGGGGTTAGTTGTAACACACGTGGTTTAAATATTTCCACCACTGATCTATAATAGAGATCATCATATATAGATCAGTGATTTCCACACACGCTGGTGTAACCAAAATTATGTTTACTAGTTGCCATAGCAACACTATACAGAGAAAAAAGTGCGCCAAAATTCAAAAGCCTTTTGAAGATATCGCTGAATATTTATTTTACTACAATAAAAGTACATTTCTGGCTGAAGTAAGTTTTTCATCTCAGTTTTTAGTATTCATTTAAAATAAGACAAATATGTTATTATTTTAATCTCCAATCTGTTATTTATCAGTTGAGTTTAGATCAGTTTAATTAGTTTATTAATGCTTGGCAAACCATCAGAAGACACAAACCAGTTTTAAATTCCAGTCGCGCTGATGAGAAACATTGTAACACTGCGTTAAAATCTGCCCCGCTATTATTAAACTATACCACTCTGTGACATTAACAATGTAATTTTCACTATTTACTTTATGGATTTTAAAAATAAACCACAAGAAACAGGTGAATAAAGACTGACAGTCGATGTTTAATGTTGAGAAATTATTATTTCAAGAAATGTAAAGCCTTTTGGCTGGTTTATGTGTCTGGTGTTCTATGAGAGCTGTGTGTGGAGGGAGGGAAGTGTTTTTCTGAATGTCTGAATGTGTTTCATCTGTTTGTGCACATTGTTTTCAACTATTCTGTAGCTGTGTTTTGTGTTCATAGCCGTCCCACACATGGTTACAGTGTGTTCATTGTGAACCTCAAAAATTAGACATTTAATTCTTAAAAAAAAAAAAAACAAAAAAAAAAAACCAAACAAACAAAAAAACATTATTTTATTTAAAAAAAAAAATTTTTACTTTATTGACAAAATATTTTAGTTTGTCGTGCATTTTTTTTTCAGTCAATCAGACAGCATTTTAATCTGTCATATTTCCATGTTTCAATGTACCCCACCTACGGGACATGTTGTCACTTTTCACTTCCTTTCTTTTGAGGTAAATAACAAACAACGTACACACTGTAATTATGAAACAAAGCTACATATTTGCACTAGACAAGTGTGAAAATAACGTGGATAAAAATTATACTCTGAACCCCACGTGGATTTACACAAACTGAGAGATTCAAAAAGTTTTAGGTTGTGAATTTTAATAAACATTATTTTCATTAACTCTTTATCAAATGCCTGAGATGTAATAATTAAAAAATAAAACTTGACATTTTAACTCTATTTTTGTTTTGTTTAAAGTATCATGAGAGCTTCATATATTGAGATCAGTATCAAGTATCAAAACAAATCATGACATGAGTGAATCATTACACAATATTATTAACTAATATTTACTGTAGTCACTGTGGTTACAGGTGATAATCATGACTAAAATGACTTGAGTGAGAGAATTCAATACAGATGAGTTTTGTACTGAAGTCAGAGAGAATGAGGTGACTTACAGATAATGATGTTAAATGAGTTCATGAAGTCTTCAGATAGTCTGTTGAAGTTGATTGAGATTCAGTTGCTCCTCAGAATCAGAAAACTAATGACAGGACGAAAGCAAAACACATCTTTAATTTAATGTAGTGTTTATTTCAATGTGTATTAATACAGAGAGACCAAAACCTGTAGTGAAGGTGACGCCAGATCAGCGTGTGTTCAGAGGAGAGACAGTCACTCTCACATGTGACATACAGGGAGGAGGAAACTACTTAAGTACTGAAAAATATATATATATCTTAAGAAAGAGAGAGTAATAAAAGTAAACTCAAGTAAATTGTCATGTTTGACGCTATGCTAAGCAAACATACTAGCTATCCCTGTTGAGCAACTGTTTTAACACTAATTTTTAAAAGTACACTTACGTCTAAGATTATGTGGTTGTTTTATAATAATAATAATAATAACAATAATAAATAATTGTAGACATCATTGAAGTATTTTGTCATAAGAGTTAGAATTTTTTTTAATGTTAACTAAATACTATGAATGAAAATCAACAGGCTAAAGAACACTTACACAAGGATGTGTAAAGATGTGTGTGCAGCAGAGAAAACAGTACACGAGTCTTCTTGACTTGAGTGGTTTAAAATCACAATAAACTGTAGTTTGTTATAATAACAAAGGTAGACTCCAGGCACATTTTTGGTTGGTTGAAAAAAATAAGCATCCGGAGATGACACTGGAAGTGCTGCTGCGAGATGCTGATGTTACATTTTGTGCCAACCAACATGACAGTAATGCTTGTGGTTCAACTATAAGCAGTTTATTATTTGGATATGTTTTGTATGTATATTATTATTATTATTATTATTATTATATATTTCTGACGTTTCAATCTTTTGTTACATTTTTGAAAAATAAATATATAAGTAAATAAATAAACCAACTGTTAACTCTATCAATACAAAATAATTGTGTTGTCATTTATGTAATCTAAAGCTAACTGTGCCTTAAATTATTTAATGCATGACAGAGGCAAAAAAAAAAAAAACACATCCGAGGCATTCTTCTAGCTTTCTGTCCACTTTAAATCAGACACAGATGAAGTAGTGCAGTAAGATCACATGTATTTGAATGCATGAATTAGAGCATTGATTTTAATTAATTATGGGTTAGGGTTAGGGTGTTGAGAGAAAACATGAGTAAGATGTTACTTTAGTTCTAGAATAAATGTGAACATGCATTAATTCATCTCACTTACAAAAAAAAAACAGCTTCAGTATTCCTCAAAATGAATAAAAACAGTGATATGAAACTCAGAATATGACGCAAACCTGCAATAATTAAATATATTAAATAATACAAATATTTTTTATGTATTTAATCCCATTTAATTAACCAGTGTCTTTGCTGCTGACCTTCAGTGATCCAATTTAACCATACTAATAAGCAAAAAATGATTTCAAAAAATGACTCAAAAAATTAAGATAAACTAACATTTCTTCTTCTTTTTGAGTGAGAAGCTGTTTCCGAAACCGCTCACTATCCACTATATAGTGCACTATATCAGGTGTCAGACATTTTGTAGTTCTGTCCGAATTCTGAGGCTGCGTCCGAAAGCTCTAAAAAACCTTCGAAGGCAGCATTCCAAGACAGGAAGGCATCAAGGCACGTCCGAATCCAAATTCTGCTTCACTTCCTGTCTCCGGAGGTACCTTCTTCTGATCGAATTTTGAAGGCAGCATAGATGTATCCTTCGCTGCCTTCGATTTCCCACAATCCTGTGCGTGTGTGTCGTATAGGCTATATAAATAAAGATATTCTGGTGAAATTAAACGTGTTACTTTATATAATAGATGAGATCTTGACCATGATATACTTTATGAATAGTAATAGTGTAAAAACATCATAAATAATATTGTTTGTAATAATAGTATTTTACAAAAATGTTAAAAGGGTTCAAATGAGTAGTAAATAAGAATAATATTTACAATATACTACCAATAATAACGAAACAGTCACTAATAACAATTACCTGTTCTGTAATAATACTTGCATCAGTGCTTTTATTTCTTAAGCAAAAAATGTCATTCTCTGCCTCTTTTCTGTTGCACAGACCTTTAATGACAATGCATTGAGGTCTTTATGTATTATAAAATCATTTATACATAACGTTAACTGTTTAAAACCGTTTTTCTACAAAATCTACAACTTAACCGTTAGGTAACCTAGCAACGACTGCACGTTCTGCTGCCTCTGAAGTCCGAAACTGTTTCTAGAGTTTCCTTCGAAGTCATTGTCTGATAAAGCAGCAAGTCAGCTGACTAGGCTTTCGGACGCAGCCTGAGTGAACGACTTTTACCCACAATGCATTCTGATTTCGAGTGGACAACCGATGTACACTTGCTGAAGCATTATTTTCCACAATCAAATGCGGAGAACCGACGAGCTCGAAGAGAGAGCGGGAGAGAGCGAGTTTAAATGAGAGATGCCGTTTACATCTGTCTCATTTCAGCTTTAACGTTCATTTCATGCATTATTTATATTTAAATACATAACGTAGGCCACTGAGTGTAATATTTTACTAATTTGTTCATTTGTGGCATCTTTGTTCATTTACAAATATGATGATAATTTGGTGATATTTAAAAATGTCCGTTGGTAGCGTGTTCATTCTGATGTCAAATTAACGGTCGCCTGGTGGCGCTCTATGACCATCTGCATCTTCTGAGTGCAAAACGCTGCACGGGAGAATTTCAAGGTACTGCAAACAATAAATACATATGAACGTGTTATGTGTATTTATTTTTGTTGACAGTATTTTAATAGTGTTTAATGATTATTAACATATAAGCAAAACAAATGTATAATATATGCGGAGGTATGTATAATTACAATATAAAGTAATTTTAAGTGTTATTGATATTACAGTTTTTCTCAATTGCTTAAACACATTTCTTGAAATTATGCCTCGCTTTTGCAAAACTCTAAACACAAAATTGTAACTTCTAACTCAATTCTCCGAACTTACTATATTCAGGTCAAAATGAAGCTCTCCACTCAAAACAACTCAATCTTGCTGAAAAAAAACAAACTTTGCTCTCAGACATGACACACACACCCTCAAAAACACACACAATACAACACAGTTTTACACACTGATGAGATCAATTCAAAACAATACTACAAAAACTGGGAATAAGTGTTGCTTGGGGGAAAAAAAATCACATGATGAACACAACAATTGTATGCATTTGCAAGTGTTTTAATCCTTAATTTATTGTACTGTAGAGTACAGCACAAAACAGCAAACAACAACAAAAATAATTATTCAGCCCCAGCATCCTGTCTTTGGTCTGGGACAGGCCAAACAACCTCCTCAACATCACAGACTAAATTGGCCCTGGACAGGCAGCGGCGGTAAAATCCTCTTGCATGCCTGATCCAACCCTGGCACGCATCAACTAAAAATATATGAGACTGCTTGTTTTCTTGTCCTTGCCCTTCCTATTTCTCTTCCATGTTGTTGTCGTCGTCCTCCTCCTTCTTCTCCTCCTCTTCCTCTTTCACCTCCTACTCTTCGTCTTCAAAACTGCATATTACTGTATGCGGGATATTGATTGAAAAAGACTGCATAGGATTCACAGTTACACTTTTACTAGTGGTCTGACAAAAAAAAAAAATAAATAAATAATAATAAAATAAAAATCAACATAAATAAAATAGAAATAAAATATAAATACATTACAAAGTCATTGTGAAATAGAAAAGAAAAAGGAAATATGGGCAAAGGAGGAAATATAAATTAGAAAGACCACTGTCAGAATTTGTAACTCTTGTGTTGTCCTCTGTCTATATCTGCTTTCCAACTGAAGGTTCGTGAGATGTTGAGATGTACCTTTGAGCTGTTTCAGAGAACTGCTTTATCATTGGTTGATCTGTAGTCTCAACATTAGTGAAAGTCAATATTCACTTGAACAATTCATGGCAAATTTACAAAAAGTCTAATAGAAATGTGTAGAATATGCTTGACAGTTTATGACAACTAGATCAAAAATTTAGCATTTACTGCAAAGACATATACAATGAGCTAATGACTTGATGTTTTGAGGGGTAAGACTATAGCAACATGACAATAGAAACTGATAATGTAGGAAACAGCAGACAAATCAGTTGCATAATCAGTTGCATGAATGTACCAAAGCAAATGCAACTTCTTAAAAAACAATTAGAACTATTTTCTGATGTGCACAAGTGACTAGATGATGTGGAGGTTGAACAAGTAGTTTTGAGAATTTCATTTCTGATCTGAGAAATGCACCAAACTGTAAGCTGACTTTGGCCCTTTTATCTCCATCGAAGGTTCTGATTGGTGTGTGATAAATTTAGACTCCTAGTGTTTCCACTTGGGTAATTGTGTGCTAATTGAGCTCAAACTTTGCAGACTTGAGTGAACAATATTGAATGCTAGTGCTTTCTAAATGACCACACGGTGTAAGCACTGAGAAATGAAGGGATTTGTGTGTAGAGTTTTGCAGTAACAGTTCACCAAATCTGACTCATGTGTTAAAGCAGGGGGATAGTGTTTATAGTTCAGGGAAATGGGTGTGCTTTTTGAAAAATGGCATTATGGTTTTGCAATTTTAGTTCAAAAGACGTCATCGTCCGAATTCGTTCACTTCATTTCGTTCTCTCCTGATATAGTCCACTCAACTGCCATACACTATATAGGAATTAGTGAATGAGTGAACGAGTGAATGATTTTGGACACAGCTAGAGTGTTGAACTTTTACATTTGCCAAAGATAGAACTTATATTAAAAACAAACAAGCAAGCCCTGCCCAGATTTAAAAAGTAACATAAAAGTAAACTTAACGCATTAATTCCTATAAAAAGTAAGTAACGTAATTAGTTACTTTTAAGGAGTAACACAATATTGTAATACAATACTTTTAAAAGTAACTTTTCCCAAAGTTATAGCAAATAAACATTTTAATACTATCTTAACTGAGGGGAAAAAAAGACGTTGAATTAACTTTGTACATAGTGTTCCCTTTTAATTTTAAATTTGACTGAAATGTGATGTTAAAGCTCTTGACTGGTGTCATGATCAGGGATTTCCAGCTCTTCCTCACCCACTTCACTGTCCACTAGGTTCAACTCCAGCATTTCACTGCTGCTCAGAAAGCTGCAGGGTTCTGAGTTCTTATGAAGTTGTGGTGTGAACAAGAAAGGGTCTGGTATCACTTAAGTGCTGAAGAGAACCACGAAAAGAACCAGGTTCTTCTTTGAGTCCATTATATTGTGAACACCAAAAGGACTGAGGTCAATTTCAGCTGCTTCCCTTTCTGGCTCACTTTAAGTGAACTGGGTTTGGGTCCTTTAAAACAAACCATATGTGAAAACACCCTAAAATCACAGCTTCATTCAAGCTATTCTACAAATATCCAATGTCATATATACCATTTTATCAGTAATTTTGATGCTTATTTTATTAAGAATACAGCTATAATGACACAAACAGTTCAGTTGAGAGTGACAACCCAGGCGAAAAAAGATGCACTTCCATAATGTCCTTAAAGTGCACTATTTTCACATACTAATTTTGTATTCAGTTCAAAAAATTATTCTTTAGTACTTTATAAGATAAACTTAATGAAACTTAATTTTGGGACACCATGCATGAATATGAACTTAAATGTGCTTTTAATATACTATTAAAAATGTATTTAGTTACACTTGTAGTACACTTGAACTCATCTTTCATACAGTAGTGGGTTCAAGTTTACTATAAGTGGCAACCAAATATATATATATATATATATATATGTTTTTTTTTTTCCACATTTTAGTACACTTATATGTATAACACTTATTGTAGATTATCAGTAAACTTGTGCTGAGTGAACAGAAACACACTGGACAATTAGGTCTGTAATGTCATACAGTGTTATGGACATCTCTATCTTCAATATTTATTTTAGTCACTGTCACTATGATCACAGCTAATATTCATGAAGGCACTCGAAAGAGACTCAATACACATGAGTTAGTAACACTTTAAAATACAGATCCATCATTAGTGAATAACTACACAGGAACAAATGACTAATGCACTATTAACATTCTAGTAGGCCTGTTCTATGTCGAACAGCCGGGTCGGGTACAGAATGTGCTGCTGTTGGATAACGAGTCGGGTGTTCTGTTAAGCAGCCTACTGTTGGTGCGCGTTTACCAAACATCACCTGTGCCTGACTCTGTTTTAAACTGTTTTCATCTATCCGTCAGATAACCTCACGACTATGATGCGCCATTTATAGGTAGGCTATTTCCCTAAACTGCCACACAGCTTGTACATTTTTCCCACCACTGGATGAGAACGTAATTATTATGAAAACGATTATTTATTTTTGATAATTATTATTTTATTTCTGTTAGTTTTTCAGTACCTGTTGTTAGTTTCGTTTTGTTTAAGTTTTTCATTTATTTTGTTATTTTTATTTTTTTTTTCAGTTTACGAAAATGTTTTTTGACCAATTGTTTTCGTGTTAGTTTTCATTTACGAAAATAACCTTGGTGTAACAGGCAGGACTCGTAGGAAGTGTGTAAAATCCAAGTGCAGGCTTTATTCAAACAGATCGTGGTTAATACAGGCAGGGTCGATATCCAAACAGACAGTGGCAACGAAGACAGAGCAATGGCATAATCCTTCAAGCAGGCAGAAAGTCAAAAACCAGGGAGAGCAATCCAAAGTATCAAATAAACAAGGCTATCAAACAGGGCAAAAACAATGGCAAGGAACGGGGCAAAACTATGACAAAAGAACAAAAACCGTAGCAATAACAAACCAGATAAACAACAGTGGAGAAACGCTTGGTAGAGTCTGCTAGGCAAAACAATACTTCGCGACTCCTGTTTGGTTTGACCTGCCTTTTATGGCCACCAAACAGGAAGTACCAATGAAGCAGCAGAGGGAGCAACAACAGTCATTTCATGGGTAAGGGCTCCCTCTGCTGGCGTGGCATGCGTTACAGATCCCCCGTGGGAGCCGTGGCGGCACAGACAGAGCAGGGAGCCGCGGCTTAGCTATCCTCAGTGGAACTAGTGACATCCACAATAGAGCGGAGTGTTCAAGGGCGTTTTCCTTGACCGTGGCCTGACAGGCCGACAGTTCATGGGTATTGTCCTTGATCGTGGCATGACAGGCTGAAAGTTCATGATAGGACGCCGCCCCCATAGGAGGATCTACAGCTTGCGCTGACACCTCTGGGGGCATGGGCGCAGATTCTTGGGTAGATGTGGCATAGATGTCATAAATGGGCGCCACCTCCTTAGGAAGTCCTATAGTGTGTGGTAACACTTCTGGAGGTATAGGCGCGAGTTCGTGGACAGACAAAGCCTCAGGAGCAGACTTGCGGTCAGATGAGGCCTCTGGAGCAGACTCGTGGATAGATGAGGCCTCTGAAGCAGATTCGTGGACAGACGAGGCCTCTGGACGGACAGACGAGGCCTCTGGAGCAGACTCGTGGATGGATGGAGCCTCTGGAGCACAGTGTGCAGCCCACACACTTAAAATGGCAACGGCCATTACAGGCAGCACAGTAGATAGTGGGATGTCTGTTGGCCTTGAGGGTGTGGACACTGTGGACTTGTGGTTTGGGAGCGTGGGCTCTGCGGGGTCAGCTGATACGTGATGAGGCTTTAGAGGATCAGCTGAGATGTGATGTGGCTTTGAAAGGTCAGAGGGGACCTGGTAAGGTTCTGGCAGGGCAGCCGTTTCTTGACTTGATTCATGGAGGTCTGCCGTGGCTTGACTTGACTCAGGGAGATCTGCAGTGACCTGACTTCGCTTATGAAGATCAGTAGTGACTTGACCTGATTCATGGAGATCAGCGGTGACTTGACTTGGCTCGTGAAGATCAACAATGACTTGACTCGACTCATGGAGATCAGCAGTGACTTGATTAGGCTCATGGGAATCCACAGTGACTTGACTTGACACAGGAAACACCGCTTTAACTTGACTTGACACAGGAACAGCAGCTGTAGCTTAACTTGACTCACAGGAGCTTGGGTGTTTTTGCCACCCCACCCAAAAAAAAAATATTTCGGCGAAATTTTGGCGAGAGCCATCTTGTGCAGCGGCACTGTGCTGGCGGCCATTTTGTGCAGAGGCGCTGTGCTGGTGGCCATTTTGTGGACTGGCTGTGGGTGAGTGACTCTAACTGTAGCAGACTCTGGGCAGGCAGACATGGCGTGAGCAGGCCCTGGAGCGGCAGGTATGGCGTGAACAGATTGTGGTATCGGGTTTACTGTGGGATTGCAGGGTCCCTCTTCCGCGATCCCAACGGTAAGAGGAGAGCCGCTCAAACGGAGCGCATAATCGATGTAAGTCTCCAGTGTCCAGTGGATCTTACCTCCAGGTAACCCTGAGCGAACAGGTTCATTTAACCCATTGTGGAAAAGATCCTTCAGAGCCATATCATTAAAACCAATAAGGTGACAAAGTTCACAAAAATCCTCTACATACTCCTCTACAAAAACCGTAGCAATAACAAACCAGATAAACAACAGTGGAGAAACGCTTGGTAGAGTCTGCTAGGCAAAACAATACTTCGCGACTCCTGTTTGGTTTTACCTGCCTTTTATGGCCACCAAACAGGAAGTTACCAATGAAGCAGCAGAGGGAGCAACAACAGTCAGTTCATGGGTAAGGGCTCCCTCTGCTGGCGTGGCGTGGCATTACACTTGGTGTACATCTACATTTACTTTAGACATTTCAGTGTGTGATTTGCATTGTTGAATGATTCAATTAAATTCAAATTTATTTGTATAGAGCTTTTCACCATACATATCGTTGCAAAGCAACTTTACACCAAATTAACATTTTTACAATATATGTAGTAGTAGCCTGATGTACATGGCAGAGATGTGTTGTAAAGATCAATTAATGATGTAATTAAACAGACAAAGAACACTACAAATTAATAACCTCAAAAAAACTACTCTCACTTCCTTCTAATAAAAATTTAGTGCTAAATTTCATCTAAGTTGTTTTTAATTACAGATTATTTTACTACACAAACACATGTGCTGTTAGTTTTAAATAATATTATTTTCTTCTTCTCAGGTGTTTCTCGTTTTCCTGTACAGCTGATCACAGACTGAATACTGTACAATAATTTGAATGATTTTTATATATTACAGTGTCCACATTCATCAGTCTCTTACCCTTTTTTTTATTTTTGGACAGTTTTGGCCAGACTACTGAACATGGAATCAGTTTCATGCCAGCTGTTAAAAGTCTGACTACACAACACATTGTTTTGATATTTTCTTACTATTTGCAGTAAGCACACATTTCTTGTGTTGTGTAGATGGTGATGTGATTCTGGTGAGTTCTGTTGATCCTGTGATTGAGGGAGATACTCTGACTCTACAATGTTTACATCGATCTACAAACTCCCCGATCCTCGCAGCCGATTTCTATAAAGACGGATCACTCATCCAGAATCAGACGACAGGAGAGATGAACATCACTACTGTCTCAAAGTCACATGAGGGTTTCTACTACTGTAAAACAGAGAGAGGACAGTCACTCCACAGCTGGATCTCAGTCAGAGGTCAGAGTCAGTGGAGTTCAGTCTCTGTCAGCTGATTTGATTTTATTCACAAGCAATCAGTTATTGACAGCTGTTTATTATTTCACGTAACTCACATTAACAAAAGCAACTAACAAATCACATATACTGAAATACAGAGAAATCATCAACACCTCAGAATTAGCACCTGTTATACCAATCCTGTATTTTTTTTATTTTTTTTGTTTTAGTTTAGTTTATGTTTTGTGGGGTAAACTATTCCCTTAATATGGAGCTAAGGGGTCATCATAGATTAGATTATATATTTCAGTGCTTTTGTGTTTCACTCCCAAAACAGTTAAAGTATTTAGCGGCTCTGTAATGTTGCTCAATAATGTGCTTGTGTTTCTGTTTTTCAGCATCACGTTCAGGTCAGATTTTTGTCTTCAACATCCTCAGTTTTCTTCTGGCAGCTTGTCCGTATCTGCTGTCTAC